>JAOBYE010342094.1:0-15033 GCA_025403585.1 Parazoanthus swiftii | reverse complement strand
CCTACCCATTACTGCAATACAAAAATTAAAAAATACAGTACTGGTAGAGTTTTTATTTTATTTTTATTTTGCCCGCCTGACCAAAAAATTTGGGGAAGCAATCCCGTAAAACTAAAAATTAAAAAACTGTGGCCTAACTTTTCTGGTTGACATTGCCAAACTGGTTCCTTAATCTCCTATATACACTGTCTGGCAGTATTTACAAAACAGCCTACTGTTTTAGCAGTATTTTTTTGGTTTTGGAAAAGATTGACAGTCCTCTCTTTATCAGGCAGTTCTCACCTGAGTAGCCTGTCACATCCATTTGTTTGAGGTTCTTGGCCTCCAATATGACAACCTGCAGTTTACCAGATGCAGGAACGTAGCGCAATGAAAAGCAAATGTCTCCACTGGTGTCACCTTTAGTCTGTTGAGATAAAGATGAAAAGCTCAGCTGAAGAAACCCAATTCACCTGTATGTTAGTATGGGAGAGCAAGAAAGTTGGGTGTAAAAGTTTTCATATTTTTTGAAGTAATTACTTCAGCTCAAACGCATATTGTAGATAAGGTCACAATTTTTAACCATTTTCCTTACATATCCTCCTCACCTAAATTTCCCAATTGGGGAAAAACATTAGCATTGAGATTTGCTATTTAATTTTGAATTTTACCTCAGATTAATTGGTCTGAGGGGGCTAAACTTTTTTTTTCACTCCTCTGCTGCTATCATCTGGTAAAAAATGGAAAACCTAAGGATTATGAAACTGTGGCCTAAGGAACTGTGTAAAACAGTTTACTCTCTGATCCTGTGCTAAATGGTTCAAACCAACCCCTACTGTACTAGTACAAACAGGTTATATTTATTTATAATTTTTCCACCTCGGTCTCTATATATGGTAATTACACTAGTTATCAACTCTACTCTTCCTCGCTCTGACTCATTTAGCCACACTGGTAACCAAGCACCAACTATTCCTACTAGTAACCATTTAATTTTGTCTCAGTGCTAATAGGTTTTAACCACCCCCCTCCCCACCCCCATTGACAAGCTTGATTTAACCTACCCCACCCCCTGTGCTTGTCGGTGGTGTCAGTACTCTCCAGTTGTCAAATGGTGCAGCTAAGTCAACGTCTATTAATGGCAGCTTTGCTTCACCAATCAGGTCATGTCTTGAAAAGCGATCAAAATCATACACCTCCATGGACAATGTCCTGTTTGCCACATCACTGTATGGTACATTTTTGAAGACAAACACTTCATTGAATTTGGGGTACAAAGTTTTTCGATGAATCTAAGGTGAAAAGGAGTGACAACATATTAGTTGCCAGTTGGTACTGACAAAAACATATTAAAAATAAATGTTAATTTGAATAAAGCAAAAACATCTGGCAGCATTAATTATGTTTTTGACATGCCACTTTAAAATCAGTCACAGTCATTTTTAAAGGGTGTTTTGCAATGTTTAGATATGTTCCTGCAGTTTCTTAAAGTCTGAGAGAGCCATTGAATTTGGTTGACAAAAATTGAAGTCCTCGAAAGCTTTAATGGAACTTGAATGAAAGTCCTTGAAAAGGTTTTTAAATTTGTTATTCCACTTGATTATACAAAATATTGTGCCATCCGCAAACAGACTTTTAACAAAAAATGGTTTCTTTATGCACAATACCAATGTTGGCTTTAAGAAAACAATTTTTGCATGTTTGAAAATCTTGAAATTTGTCTGAAGTCCTTAAAAATTTCTGAAAGTCCTTTGAATTTTATTTATGTTCAACCATGTAGGAACCTAGCTGGTTGTAAAACCAAACTTGATTTTTTTAAATTCCCCCTTCAAAAAACCTTCCAATTTTCAAAATCAAAGTATAGGAAAAATTGTTTTTTTTTAAATTTTATTTTTTGGTTTTCAGGCTCTCTGGTTTACGATGTTGAGAAATCAAAACGTACTTAATAATAAGTAACACACAAAATAATGATTACTAGCAGTAATTACATGTAATTTTGTTGTCTTATTATGAGAAAAAGTTCAAATTTTAGAAACAATCTTTACAATAAAAAATTGGACCGATGTTTCGATATTGTTCTGAAACACATTTTTGTTTTTTGCAATCTCTGATCTTATCTTTTTTGGATGGAAAGTTCCATAAACAGGAATTTAAATTGGTCTGTCCTTTACAGGGGGAATTAAGTTTTAATAATTTTATGGTAACTTTCAGCAATTAACCCCCTCAGGCCCAGACACACCATATGACATATTGCTGAATTCTCCAAGCTGCCTCTATAGTTTCCTTATAAACGGGTTGGGAGAATTTCGTTTTTCATCTCAGATAAATTGCTTTGTATGATCAACTTCTTTATTCTCATTAACAAACAACTATTACTGTGTGAATAATGTAAAGAGAACTCACTGGTACAGGTAAACTGGCTGGGGCCAAGAGGGCTAAAGAATTTAACAAAAGTGAAACCCATTTGCTGGACAGTTAATTGTTTAGAGCACTGATCATGGAAAAACTAGATTGTTTTATGTTTTTGAACTTTTCACTCTCCTTTATCAGGAACTTGTGATACGCATAGCAAACAAGGAATGTAAAAAAGCACAGATCTGCAGTGCTTACCTTAGTTTCAAACTTTTTCTTCTTATCTGGTAGAAGGTAAACTTTAACATAAGGATCAGATGTTCCACTGAAATCCTTAGCGGGAATATCTTCAGCTTCCACCACTCCAACTGTCAGTGTGTTGTCGTTGAAGTTGTAATCCAGTGTAAAGTGAATTCTTCCTGCAATACGCAAGTCTAGATTAATTGTCTTTTAAATTTTTGGTTATGCTGTGGTGTTTCTCAAAAAAAAATTTTTTCTAGAAATAGTTTGAAATTGTGGTAAATGGTTTCTTCAGTTGAGTTGGAGACCGAACGTTATTCCTTGCAAGTTGCTGGTTTTCATTTCACGCCAATTTCAAAGTAATTATTGCCAATTTTACTTCAACAACCACCTATTTTCACTTTGATTTTCAGATCAGCCATGCATTTATCTCCTCAACTGTCACCAATTTTGTCAAATGTTTTATTTTTCATCCTTTCTCATCCAATTTTTACTACCATAATTTTCACTAATTTTCACTTAAATTCTTTGCAGTTTTCATTAAAGCTTTATTCTTACAATTCTGATATGAGCACTCACCAATTTTCACGGCCGAGCTGGCATCGGAGTAATACTCCTCACTGTTGTAGTCCAGCTCGTCAACAGATGGCTGCACTTTTTCTTGGTAGCTTGCCCCCAGGACCTGTACCGTCTTCATGTCCACCTTCTCTTTCGTTTCTTTCTTGTCTTTTTTCTTCTTCCCACAACATTTTTTACAGCAGCAGTAAACAAGTATAAGAATCATAAAAAGGGCGACGCCCCCAATCACTCCTACCATCCACAATGGAACTGTCAGGAAACACAAGAACAGGGGATGTTAAAACTAAGACCCACTATTGTTTCATGCGTTTAATCCTGTCATCCCTGGCAAGTTTATTAACGTCAATTATCCTCTTCTTACAGTATCAACACGAAATCGTATGTACTTACAGTAGCAAGGTATATTAATAATTTCTTTTTAAAAGATTTGAGTGAAGGGGTATTTCAGATCCCATCTTTGTACAAATTTCTGTGTTTCCTTCATCACGTTGCTAGACGTTTTTCCTCTTTGAATTCTTACGTGTATTTTAAAACCAAGTCAAGAAAATTGTTGTTGTTTACAAGGATCTTTATATTACAGTGCTTTGTTGCCTTATGTTGTTGAACTTACTATTGTAAGGTTTGTCATGTTTAATCTCTTGTGGTTTGTTGTTTGAAGCTTCTTTCTTGTTCATACTGTGAGTCTGTTTTGCTGGTATGACATTTCCATGTGGCTGGTTTGGGATGCTGTTGTTGTTACGTCGAGGATCCTCATATACTGGATGACTGTTCCTGTTATCCACTTTCTTGTTTGTTTTGCTGATCACTGTGTAAACTGCCATTACTATTGATTATCTTCTTAAACTTGTGTTCAAGGTTTACTTTTGTTGTTCCACTATTTCTTTTGCATGACAGTGCTAGATTTCTCCACTTGTATGAACTAAATCTAAAAGAAAAGTAAGGAGCTCATATCAATGCTTGAATGATCAAAGAAACATTCATTGTTATTTGGAAGATGAAATAATTGGTGGAAACAGATACCCCTCATCCTCTGGTCACCAGTCCACCTGTTCCTTACAACCACTAACCCTTCTTCACTTTCCGTAAAAACAGAAGCCTCTGTTCCAATCCCCCTCCTTTCACCCAAGCCCATCCTTCCACTGCTTCCTTGTCAATCCACCATCACTTCCCTCACCTCTGGACAACTTTCCTGCCCTCCAACCTTTAAGCCCAGCGTCACCTTCCATGATCTTCTTTTGACTACCACTCCCACCTCCTTATCCATTCACTCCCTTCCCCACCTTTACCAGACAACCCTTTGTTCACCAACCCTCCCCTCCTCCAATCACGTTTTCACTACCACCCCACCTGACAAGTACTTCTTCCCTAACCTCTTCCCTTTCCAAACCTTACCAACCCACCCTTTGTTCACCTATTCACTAAATCCCCATCTTACCAGACTACCGTCCTTCACCTTCTTCATCCTTGTTCATCTACCCTCTCCTCCAGGAAACTGTTTTTCACTACTTTTCACTACCTCTCCACCCCACCAGTACCTCTTCTAGCAGCTCGATGTTTAAATTAAAGAGAGGTAAAGAATAACATAAAAACCCTTAACGTTAATTTTGACTTGTAATCTCTATTCCCTGGGTATAGTATGTTCTCAGATTCCCAAAACAGTAAATGGCACCGTTTCCCCCCGGGGGGGGGGGGTTACTCAACTCAATTTGGGTTAAGAGGGTGCCATCCATGCACTAAAACCTTGACCCTGTTTATCCTTTTATGATTTGAACTAAAAAGACTCATCCTGCTTAAGATTAATAGTCATAATCGTTTTTGACAAGCATTTCTAGTTTACTATCTCCAAGTTGATCAGTGCATTTTTTTACTGCAAGTGTGTTACAAGGTAACAATTAACATGGGATGTGAAACGCGGCACTAGATAAGTTGACACGACAACGATTTAGATTTTGATACTTCCAAACATCAAGATTAGTGCCCAGTTTACAATAGGTTAAAAACAATCTGTGTACTTTGTTCAAAATCACAACTAGAAACGGTGAAAAGCATATCCTGTTGGATCCTGTTGGTAATCAATGTCGAGAATGTATTTCCTAAAGGGCGGCACGTTCCCTTATAACTGATTTAAGGTAACTTGGATCATGCCGCTTTCCTCTTGGGGAACCGTTCATCGTAGCACTGTTTTTTGCACAATCAGTTCCATTGATATCTAGATAATATCTAGCTCACCGATCACTCCATGATACATTCCGCTGCTCTTCAGAATTCTACTGCACGTATATTAAAATGGAATGTAGATTCGGTAGAAACGCCGCTCTACTGCACAAACCTTGAAACTTGCACAACCAGGAACTATTCGTGCGATATGAACAGCTATAAACGAACACATTCTTCAAAGATTAGATCGTAGTTTTGGTAATTAAGTTTTGTGGTGTTTTGACCAGAAGTTGTTTCTATCAAAACATTAATGGATGAAATCAGATTTTGTTAAAATTGCGAAAGTTTGATCATTTATCAAGATATTTAAAATCCATATGTTGAAATTCATTCTTCTGAAACGAACATAAGATACATTGAACTAAAAACGTACCATATGGACTCCGTCCCTGTCGAATTTTCTAGCAGCACCGCGATATCACAAACTATTCCTTTAGTTATTCTACTTTTTCGTGCTACCACACTGGGTTGACAGTCAGAATATAATTATCTCTTGTTTCCGCAAGGACTTCATTGAAATAAACAGGAAAAATTCAGATTTTGTCACGAGTGGCAAGTACCGAACCGGGAGGGTGGACTACGGACGGCGGATTGCACACACACGCGAACTATCACCAAAATGGATATGGAAACAAGGGCTCCGATCTTAAATATTTTTTAAGGCTACTGTACTTCGTGAGCGGTGTTTTTAGTTATCCGTCTGTAGCTCCGTTAATATATGTCGGATACCCATAAAGCTATATATCAGTCGGGGTTTCCGGGACATTTTTACCCGTCGGAAATCTTCAAAATTTGAGCACCGTGGAAAACCCTCGGAAATCCTGGATTTGTTGTTTGAAGCCGTATGATGCAATAATAGAGTTCGAGCTCGCAGCTTCAAATGGCAAAAACAAATATTAAAAGCAAAACTGTTTTAAAGGGCAGGAATATTCAGCTGTTGTCTTCTCACCGTAGATTCATGTGTGGTGAATATATGAAACTCATATATTTGTACTGCGGATATACACCGTAGATTCTTCGGAAAGCGCTGTGCACTGAGTTCATCGACTAACAAAACTCCTGACACGCCCGAGCACATCTCCGTTTATTTAAGCCCCAAAATCGACATTCCGCAGTTTCCCATCTGTCGTCCGTGTTCCACTGCCCATGGCCTAGATATTGGCTGATATTGGCACGTTCTTCAGTTTTCAGAATATGCTGTGGTTGGCTGAGCACACTAATTAAGTGTTAATTCTTGACCACCACCCCTCCCCCCGAAACTGGCCTCATGCTAACTGGCCGAGCTAGAAACAGACTTCAAGTTCGTTGTGCGTCTGTTTCTTGCGAATTGACTGTGATGGCAATATTTATCTTCGCGGTGTGTGGGGCCATGGATCGACAATCAGCCGAGCAAAGACAATTGGTTTTCAATCTTTCGAAATCTGTATTTTCTAAAAACTCTAGAATAATATTGCATGCTTGAGATCTTTTTTCCTGTTTCTGAAAATGAACCATGACATGTCAAAACACAGATAGACGCGCTGCCAATCAATTAAATCCATAGTGCGGCGTTTCGTGCACCGATAGAGTTCTCGGTTGCACCGCACGATTAGTCTATACTCGCATTAAAACGGAAAAGCATTGGGTTGCGTCTATTTGTTCCTAGTCTGTATTTTTACGAAATGTTTGAAACAATCATTTTGCTTGAAGTTGAAGCAGTGCAGGACATTGTTTCGTCCGCGCAACCCTTCAAGAAAGTTTTGAGGAACACTTTCGTACAGTGCTTCAAATTTAATACACCGCTTCAAGTTCTATATTATATTTGTGAGAATAAAGCAGTTTTGATTGTGTTGAATAAATCCGAAATGTTCAACGAAGTCTTTCCAATGATTGTTTTGACCACAAGATGTGGGCTGATATTTGATCTCAACTCTACCGCCATCTGCTGCCAGTGATGAGCAGTCGCCATGGGTCTTGGCTCGACCCACTCCACACACCTACACACAATTAACCCCATTCCGATAACGACATATCTAGCAGTTAATTGAAACTTTGATAATGAAAGCAAAAAGATCTTCCTTACGTTGAAGTTGTTCCGGTCAAGCAGGTGACCAGTCTATTGCTGGTCCTTGCTTTCCACAAAAGCTTCAGTGGAACTCGAGTATTTCTCACTTTAGCACGAGCTTCTCTTCAAGAACCCGAAAGTTGTAGAAGTTGCCATTGTAGTCGTCGTAACTGTTTTCTTAATTTGTCGCCATTTTCCCTTAACTTGAAATCGAGGTTGACTGTGTAAGATGATCTAACGAAACTGTTGCAGTTTTTAAACATGTTAAATTTTTAATCAAAATAAGGTTGTCATTTTGTATGTCAAGTTTGTTTTCTCTAAAGGCATTATTAATAAATATACTTCGCAAAAAAACTTTATTTTAGATGAATTGAACCACGGACACAGTTGCGCAGTACTAAAAGTAAAACTAAAAAAAGGTTTCCACACTATGGGAAGAACATTGCTTGAAGTATTATTTTGTTTAGTATTGGAAAGCTGTCGCGTTAAAAGCGCTTGAAATAAACATTTCTGCAAAGTCTGCGCTGTCGAGCCTTTCTTTAGTCACTTTTTTTGCGATTCCGTTTTCTGAAACTAATTAATTAAATGTTTTAGTCTTGGATTTTTCACTAGCCGTTTCATGTCTTGCCATGTATCTTTGTTATCGCCAAAACGAAGGGAAGTTGTTGTTTTGAGAACGTGTATTAAGTGTGTGAACTTGTATTGCAGCTCACATCTTTCAAGCAAACGGTTCACTTACCTCCAGTTTGTTATTTTGCTATGTAAGCATTGCTATTAAAGCGTGAAGAATTTGTTCCCCTGTGACCGCAGTTCTGATATGGAAAATTCAGAAAATAACATTTTGTGCCTCCGAAATCTATGTAATCACTCGTCTCAGCTTAGCCCAAAGATGAGACATGACGCTTCTGACAGTGACAGTCAATTGTTTTCTTTCAATAACAGATGCTCTTCTAAGACCTTATGAATTGATGAGAACTTTTCGTTGATCCATACAAGAGAACTCGATTATTAATTTGCCAAACCGCTGCACGCGCCTTTCTTATGCAAATTAAAACACAAGTAAATGGGATTTACAGGGGAAAGTAATTTTTAAGAACACTGTTTCCGATGCTCGTAGAAAACTTTGATTGATCTTTCCAACCTTTCAGATTGCGTGGTCACTAGCTGTTTTGTTTTCCTGACTCTATTGCTGCGAAGCAAAGAGAAAAAATAAGGAGTTTGAAAGCTTTTGATGAATTCTGTTGACGAGCACGATATTCTATGAAAGTGTTTATAACTGTTATAAAACAAAAAAGATTAATATTAGCACTGCACCACTAATGAAACTTGTACAAGTTCATGGTATCGCAAAGACAACCCACACAGAAAATTTTGCCAGAATATTCGTCGGTTAATATAAAAAGATATTAAAACAGTCGTATAAAGAGAATTTATTCTGCAATAATTTGAGTGCTTCTTCGGTCGAGCTGAAGTATTCGTCAAGTTGCATTCATTCACTGAATGGGATCGAGCGCAGTTCCGTTGAGAACAACAGTTTTGTTTGAATATTTTATAATTTTCTGATAAATTTTTAACGGCAAAGTTTCGCTGCATTGCAGCTGTAAAAATGTAATTAGAAAGCTGTCACCAGTACATAAAAAAGTCTAAATATTCAAATACTTTTAAGTATTAAAATGCGTCGATTTATTTTTAATTCAGTTTCATTTTCTGACATGACTTTGTGATAAAAACGTCTCCCACTTGCTCGAACTATTATCTAACTATCAAATTTGACAAACGTACCGTCACTATTTGGTTGCTTCCATTAAGTCATTCAGAAGAGAAATCGACTGCGGGCGTAGGAAGGCATTTCCTACCTAACCTCATGTATTACGAAACCTTATACTGATCACAATTCTTAAATACCCCCTTCTAAAATAGTACTGATGTTGGTCTCAAACCAAGGTTGATGTCGGATGCTATTTGCCCAAAGTTGCTTGTGATTTCCACCTGTTAAAGTTGGTTTTTGTTCTAGCTAGAAAGCCAACTCCAAAAATTCAGTTTATTTGAAACCCACCATGCACTGATTATTTACATAGGAACGAAACAATTTTTGCGGAAACTCGTTATTTTAATTTTTACCTTGGCTAATTCAGTGTTGACTTGTTCTTATATTTATACATAAGATAACTGTTGTTATTGTCGTTGTTTTTAATTTGTTCTTAAATTTGAAAAATCTGATCCTCCATGTTCTTGTAAAATTTGTTCTTGTATTAAAAAAATGCGTGCTAGCCGCCGGGAAACAGAACCGAGATTTCACGAAAGTTACTACCAGCTTCCAGACTCGACTTGGACTTTCCCCACCTGGCAAATATGGGTCAATTCAGTTTTACTTTATACAACTCTAAATTAAACAAGAATTCAATTAAGATTTCCTTATCTATGGGAGTTGTGTTATAGACGCATGCACTATGGAGACCTGTACTGACCTTGCTGAAATAGTATAACAGCTTTGACGCCGTGGGTTAAGTTGCGTTTAATATTTTATTTTACCCTGGTAATTTTTGCAGTGTCGACATGTTTTCTTGAACATGGTTGAGTTACAAGTGTTAGAAATTTGCATTTGTTGGCCGATTGATATCAGTAAAGAGGGCAAAATAATTGACAATTTGATCCATAACAATAAATTTGTAAAGTTGAAAGATACAAGAGGATAACATATTATGCATATGAAAGACATACTGATTCCAACTAGTTCTTTTTGAGCATGTATACTCTGCAGCATTTGTTCGTGTATCACTCAACCATTCATATATCGACCAAATTGGTGAAGCAGAGCAATATTTAGTTTCACATTGAAAAACGTCCGTATCTCGGACATTTTCCCGTAAAAAATTGAGATTCGAGTTTCGCACAGTGAAATAATTAAGCTTTGACTCAGTTCCATCCGAAAAATAAGTTTAGAGAAAGAAGGTCAGGGGGCACTGATACTTGAAAAACTTGAAATTTTTAGCTTCAGATGTATCAGAATAAGTTGAAAATTAGGTTAAAGATTAATATCAATTAGTTGAAAGCCAAGTCGTTTTATGTCACCTGAGTGTCGCCTGGATTCTTCCTAACAAGGGCAGTTATCACGTCCTAACAGACTATCTGAGGAATAGCATCTGGTTTCCTTCTATCAACGGTTTGAAACATCTCGATGATCTGAAGAGTGGCATCTGAATTCTTCCTATCGAGGAGTTTGCACGTCTTAAATGAGTGGCGCCTGGATATTTCCTAACAAGGGTTTGATAAATCCTAACATCCTATCTGAAGAATGGCATCAAGTTTCCTAACGACGGTTTGGCACATCTTAATATACTATCTAAAGAGTGTCACCTGGACTCTTTCAAAAGGGTTTGGCACGTCCAAATAAACCGTCTGATGAGTGGCGCCTGGATTCTTCAAAACAAGCGTTTGGCACTTCCTATAAAACTGTCTGATGAATGACGCCTTGAACCTTTCTTACAAGGGGTTTTCGCAGGTCCTAATAAACCACCTGAACAGTGGCACCCGAATTCCTCTTAACAAGAGTTCGGCTTGTCCCAGTAAACGGTCTCCAGGGTGGCACCTGAATTCTTTCTAACAAGAGCATGGAACGTCCTAATGAATTATCTGAAAAGTGGCACCTGAATTCTTCCTAACGATGGTCTGACAGGTACTAACAAACTATCTGAGAAATGCCACCTGGATTCTACTATAGGTTTGGTACGTCCTGTCAAGCTCTCAGGGGAATGGCACTTGAATTCTTTCCAGCAAGCATTTGGCACGTCCTAGCAAACTATCTGAGAAATGGCACCTGGATTCTTCCATGGCTTTGGTACGTCCTGTCAAACTTTCAGGGAAATGGCACTTGAATTCTTTCTAACACTTCTTAACAACGGCCTGGCACACCCAAATATACAAGCTGAGGAGTGGGAGATGGATTCTTCCAGACAACAGTTTTACACGTCCTAGTTAACTAGCTGAGGAGTGGCACATGAATTCTCCTTAACAAGGGTTTGGCATGGCTCAATAACTAATCTGAAGAGTGACACCTGAATTCTCCCTAAGAATAGTTTTGCAAGTCTTAAAAAGCCTATCTGAGAAGTGGTACCTGGGAAATGCACGAATTCGTTCATCCTGGCGGGTGCCATGTGGAGACTGTCCTATATGACGCCAAGATTGGAAAAGTCCCCTGCGAATTTGTGCTATTAATGAATTTTCCGCCCTCAAACAAAACTCCTAGCTACGCCGAGGCCACCTTGTAGACTGTTAGGCCCCTTAGAGACCGATTAAGAAGTTTGTTGTGTGTGTGAGGGGGTATTGGGTGGAGTCAAATTAATCCCGAGCGACTAGAAAAAGGCTAACCTAACACGGAGAAAAGTGTGATTGTAATTACAATCTCGGAATACGCTTGATTTGTTCTTCAGTTTGAGAAAATTTAAGGCTTTGCGTTTTATACAAAAGAAAAAACATTCTTGCAAAAACGTGTGTATTTGTTTACCGCTAATACTGTCGGTGTACGGCTTCTTTAAGTACCGTCAACCATAAGAGACGCCAAACTGTACGTCTGATTTAGACAGGCTACACGCGTACATCCATTTTCGTTTCGGATTCAAGAGAATAATTTGAAACGTTTGGTAGTAAAAAAATATTGTTTTGTTAGTATTTATTTATTTAGATACCGAACTTGTTTGGCCTGGTGAATATTTATGCAGATGACATAATGTTTCTGTTAATGTTTTCAGCTATGCGATCTATTCATCCTTTTTCAATTCATAACTCACCAAACAGTTGGACTATTAGCAATTGTACTAAAAAATCCGTTTTTCAAACTGAAAAATAATAAGACTCTGTAAGAACTTGCTCTTTGACTTCTACAGTTAGCTACGACAAAACAAAAATTATCTTTCAGTCGAGATTTTTTCAGTTAGCAAATGCCTTTCTCACACAATGCTAATTTAGTCATTTGCTTCTAATCAAAGTATTTCCTAGAATTGGTTTTCGAAACTAGCATTTACGAGGAACGAATGTATCGTTCTTCTAGTGACATGCTTCGTGCGACCACTGCCAGTTGTCAGCCAAGTCAAAACAACCTTCGCCTCAGTTGGATATATCGGATGTTTGCGGTATTTTTTGTTTGAACTACTTACCCAGGTTGTGAAAATTCAAATAGATTTGTTTCCTTCAGGTGAACTTCGTGTAAGAGTCGCGGAATATTGATAATGTCTATCTTCGTTGAAAGGTTTGTTAGAAGACTGCAGATGGTATTGGCCGTGCGGAACACGTTGATTTGGACAGTGCGCATGAGTGTGGGTGGGAAGTTGGGTGGGTGGGTGGAACTCGAATACGTCACTATCTCGTGCGCTGGTTTGAAAAATTGCTGGAACTCGATTGCTGTAGCCTCTAATCAGACAAGACTTCCTGTATTGAATTAGTTTGTGGTGTTTGTTCAAACAAACGCACTACTGCGCATTTTTCTTCAACCACAAATTTGTATTTTATATTAAAAGCCAGTCCAAAATAGAAAAAAATGCAATTTAAACTGAATATTTAGTGTTAAAAGTTTTCATGTCTTAATTTCACGAGCTTGTGAAGGTAACATCTGGCGACACTTAATTTTTTTCGTAATTTCCTTGCAATAATTTTGTAAGATAGACACAAAACTATCTTCCTTGAGACGCGTCTGGAATTTAAGCGTACTTCTCGATTAGTTGTAAAAAAGTAACGCTCCCGCAATGTGTATTTGAGTCGACATTTAGTCGGAAGTCGAATATCTAGAGAACAAATAAAGTAAAGTTTGCGGTTTTCCTGAAAAGAAAATTGTATCGCCAATCTGATCAGTGGCAAGTTCACCTTCCCACGTGTTTCCCCCGAAGATCTTTAAAAAACACTTATTACAGTAAAATTACTTACATATACATAATCGATTGTAGCTGCGGTTTTTAAACGTAATCTCCCGACCACGATCACTGCTAATACTCTGCTGATTTCGTCAACACGGGTTTTTGTTGCGTAGAAAGCAGTCTTTTTTTGTCATTTTCTATTGCATCATCGCAGATTGTTTTAACAATAAAAATATCTTAGATATAAAAAATGCATAAATAAAATACATAAAAAAAACGTATCAAAAATTATATCCAAAAAAATATTTGAAAAAATGTCGATTGTCTTGTTTTAACTATTAAAATAGAATTATGAGCAGATGGACGCAAGTATGCAAGTTAAGTTTTAAATATTTAAGAATATTTTTTTTAAATTTGTTTTTACATTTTAACGGCTAGCACGAGGCTGGAGGTAGTAAGTAATTCAGTTTTCAGTAACGATGTGGGGTGAAAATTTGTCAGTTGTCAGTTGGAATGTATATTTGTCAGGACTTGTCCGTTTCTCGTTTACACATGACATGAAGATACCAGGTTTATAAAACGGATGAATTATAAATGTTTTTAAACGAATGACAATCATCCCATATAAAGTATAAGTAATCGTTTAGCACTGATATTATGAGCGCATCAGCCTGACCAATCAGTGAGACATCGTGAGCATCAATGGACGCTCACGATAACATAAAGTCACAAATTAAAATCTTCAGCAAGTGCGTACATGACATTCAGTAGATCAATTGTTTCTGCTCTTTCATTTTGAGGGAGATTTCCTCTTTTTATCAAAGTTCCCACATAATTACGTTATATTTCACCGATATTTCGGTTTAAATTTGAAGAACCGAAACTTTGAATCACGGAGACCTAGTCCCGTAGTTGATAAAGATTCACAAATGTTTTGAGATTTTTTTTACTGACATAACTGAAAGTTTTAAGCGTTTTAAACTTTGAGAGAAACTAGTTTTTTTTTAGGATTTTAAGGACCCGTTGAAACGGATGGGACATGGTAGCGGCTAAGGCTGCTACGGTTGTTGATTTCTTCCATTGTATATAGTATACTCTGACTGGACGATTCCATGTAGTTACCTCGGAACTTTTCTTTTCTGCGCATACGTCACGTCTCGGTCGAGACTTCCGCTGACCCGCCCCAGAGTCTGGAGTCGAGAATGAAGGAAATAGCTTAAGAACGACTCAGGTTAGGTTCGACGCCAAACTTTTCTTTTAATAACATAAAGAAATAAGATTATGTCGAGTTTTGTTTCGCAAGTTAACAAGACCGTGCCCTCCCCACCCAACCTACAACCTTTTGCAAAAGAAAAGAAAGAATAATGGTTGTTATTTTTATTCCTTTGAGGAAGTCATTTAATAGGATTTCCCCTTTTTAAGTTACTGATTAGTTTAGGAATAGCTAGGGAATTTGCTTTGCTTGTGAAGTATTTAAGCGTGAAGCGCTCATACTGCCTTTTACATTATCAGTTATTACCAAAATTTAGTTGGTTAAATATTCAGCAAACGATAATAAGTTAGCTTGGTCCCTTGGTCAACCAACTTACCACCTGGAAGACTAGTTTTTTAAAAATATGTTTCTCTTCGTTGGCGAGTGAGCTGTGTATGGGTTATGATCAACAAGAGTTGATACGCTCGAAACGTCAGCTTTACATCTAACCTTATGGCGAAAAACATACCATATCAATTCTTGTTGATCATAACCCATATTCAACTTACCACCTCCTCTCCCCC
>JAOBYE010341983.1:0-15035 GCA_025403585.1 Parazoanthus swiftii | reverse complement strand
AGGCGATTTTAAGAGAAAATGAGGCCTATTTTGTCCCATTTCAGTAGAGTACCTTTTTCAAAATCCAGCCAGATATAGGGAAACTGTCTCAGAATAAAGTATCTTTACATTCAAAATTATCCTGACCTGGAAAAGTGTTACATACAGAGCTGGTATTTTTATGATTTCAGTAGGTGGTAAAGCAAGCCTTGGAAAGGTCACTTAGAAGTTGAACATATTTTTACCTTCAGTAACGGGTTCATTGGATATCCCAGGTTTCACTGTCTCCTATAAAAAACTTACTTGCAGCCGAACAATCGCCCAGGAGAATTTTGCTACCGATAGCTTGTTGAAAGACACGGTGTAATGACAAGGTATCACTGCGATAGTTATTTGTGATAAATAAAAGAAACTTGCCGAAATTTGATTAACTGTTTTTTTAGGAAAATGTATCAAAATCTGTTTTTTCCCTTCTGATAAATTCAAAGTTTTAAATTGTAATTCTCAGAATTTTGATAATGGCGAAAAGACTAACCTCATCGTACACCCATCCCGGACGCTGCTGCATAGACCCCGGATGTCTGTTCTTGGTCGAGTAGTTGATTTCACACTGGTGTTTTGCGTCACTGTTGTTTGTTTCTATCTGATAGTTGAGAGACCGACAGCGAAGCTTGTCTCTGATGCAGTGGGCGTAGCACCAGTCTTGATTGGGAACCTTGTATGTTTCGACCACGTGATCCTCAAGAACCCAGCCTGTGTTACAGAAAAACATAAGAATGTTATAGAAGCAAATCTAGATATTGTTAAACAACTTGAAATCAGCTTGGCGTTAATAAAATCGTGCTTAGCGATATCGAACAGAGGACAACTATGATGAAAAGTTAAACAACCTTGGTCCGGGGCCGAATTTGCATTCTGAGTTGCTTGATGAACGGGATCGCTAAGTAAACACTTTGAGCAACGTTCGTAAACAAGTCTACACTGCATATAGTTGCAAATAATACTATTAAAAAATAGAATAATAATATCTTTAAATTAGGCTAGCAACATAACAATAGTTTCTGCTTTTTTGAAGGGACCTCTGGAATTAGATAAACCTACTGATTACAAGAAATATATACCTAAAGAAACGCCACGAAAGACATGAAATGCATTCTATTGAATACAAGGAAAACTAACAGAGCTGCTAATTAATAAAAAAATGTGTAAAATGGTAAGAAAAATAGAAACATTTCCCTTGGGAGAGACCAATTTTAGAAGCAAACAGAGTTTTTCATTCCCGAACTGACAAGTCCAAAGTGTTCCACATGTGAGTAGGAGCATTAATCCTGGTTCAATGTATCAATGCTTACATCTCGTGTCATATTCTTGAAAGTTCTCATTTAAAATTATTATGGGCAGCATGCTAAAATTAGTTCTTGACAGACTTGTATGTATATATATACATGTTCAGAGGTTGCATGGTTGATTAGGAAATGTTCCAGGAAGGTCATGTTGGTAACTTTACAGAAATCGTTGAAATTTAGGTCCAGGAAAATGTTTAAATTATTGTGAAAAGATTCCATGAAATGTTTGACAATCCCTGGAAACAAACTTTTGAGCCGGTGAGGATGCCACTTGTGACATGTGTCATGACATGTTTACTATATAACAAACATTGACTAGCCAGCGGGAAATATTCAAGGAAAGGTAAAAGACAGCTGTAACACATAGTGAGAAATAAATATACTGGAAATTAGACAGCCTACAATCTATATTGGTATTCGGCATGGAACAAAATTTCTTCTTTTAAAAAGGTTTCAAGTTCAGCTTTATATC
The DNA here is from genome assembly GCA_025403585.1 of Parazoanthus swiftii. Classification (NCBI taxonomy): domain Eukaryota; kingdom Metazoa; phylum Cnidaria; class Anthozoa; order Zoantharia; family Parazoanthidae; genus Parazoanthus; species Parazoanthus swiftii. The sequence continues at coordinate 13,238 of JAOBYE010341983.1, read as the reverse complement.
CTCGGTCGAAAGCTCTTCTCAGGAAATCGAATGCTTGAGGTTTACTTTTAAAACAGACAAAGCAACAGCGCATGCGTACTTACCAAAAATGTAATAGAACGAAGTGAGGGGTGGACATTGTCCATTTGCTTCAATTTGAGCGAAAATCCCAAGTACGAGCAGTGAAGAAATTAGGAGTCTAACTTCCATTGCTTCACCTGAAACAAGACCTGTGGGGAGAGTGAAAATAAGACGGCCGTTAAATACTGTGTCAGAAAGTTAGGAAGCCGTTCACGGCACAAAAGGAAGGTTTTCAAATATCAGTCTGTACGCGCCTCAGACCTCAATACAAAAGTCAGTTTATGTGAACTTGTTTGGTAACGTAATAATTGTGTTCTTGCGGTTAGTTCTGTTATTGCAGAACTATTACGTTATCATTTTCTGCAGAATAAGTTGAACAGTAGAACAGGACGTGGAGTCCCTTCACTCAACGTTGACAAGAATTCGGTCAGTGCTGCACATATAAGTTGGGAGCTAAAAAAGAAACAGCTAATTTAAATTTCACATTCTGCACCGATATCAACCCGTTCTACAAGCGTCAAAGTTCGTGACAACTTCATAAATGACAATTTGCAATGCCCCAGCCCCTTTTTAACTCATTCATGCACGTGCGCAATGAATGAGATATTGCGATGTGGAGTGGAATTAGTCTGGAGACTGTAGACCGTGGACACTACTTCCGTTCTGACTCAAATCTTCTTTATGTCTTCAAATCTTCATCGACAAATCACCGGAATATCTTCGACGTTCCCTTAGAAATCTTCCAGGCGGGAATTGAGACCATTAAGAAGTCTTGAAGCCCAAGCCGAGCCCATAACTGAGAAACAGCTTTGCCACGCTGTTCTGACCTGTTTTGACATAAACACTGATATAAATCAAATTTGTAAATGTAGACGAAGGCTCGTTCAGTTGGAAACGAAGACTCGTAGTAAAAAAGACCATTCGCCACCCTTAATTTGGTCTATAAACTAACACTCAGTCATCTTTATTTGTAGCGACAAGGACTGATTCAAAAACAATTTTACGCATAACGTTAACTCGAGTTGCAACATAATCATGCACGGTTGTTAGTTTCATGTTTAAAAGAGTTTTCAAAAGTACCCCTGCTAAAATGCATCGAAGGAAAATGTTTCGCACGCGAGATTTTTTGTCATTTTTTGTAGTTTAAGTTAACTTGCTGATGTATTTTCAGAGTTTTATGCATGTAGACGATTTGTAAACACCAATATGTTAATGTCGGATCGTGTGCGTTCACACCGCTTTACTTTCCGTTGTTAATCTTGGTTTTTACATTCTTTAAGTCACATTCTTGCTGGACATTTATTTTTATTGCAAAAGCTTAATTTCACATGTTTGCAGCGGTCCAATGAATCATAGCTGTGAATGAGTTGAAGATTGACGGGCGCGGGTAAGAAGAAAAAGATAAACTAAACTTTTATTGCAAGTTGCATATTTCATCCAATATTTATGCGGCTGTGCATAAACGGACAACTGATCGCTCTCCATGAAATGATCCACTTTTCCGATTCAACGGGAATTTTTATACAAGTTATTCATTCAACCGCGAATCACTGAAAATCACCATTCACAATTGAAGCCCGTCAGATTTTAAAGTATGAAGTTCCTGCGGTATAGTTCCATGAGTGGAAAAGCCTGGAACACGCCACTTCAAAATATCATAAGGCCACGTTGACTGCATAAAAACATAAACATAATAAAACAATTTAAAAGTTTCTGCGCGTCATGTCTTTTTATAATTTACATTTAGCCAACTGAAACATGCATGATATCACTGAACGTTGCATGACTGTTCAACTTGCTCAAATTTAAATTTTTTAAAAAGCAAATTAAAGAAACAAAACAACACCGCAACACCGATGCGGTGAAATATTTATAGAACTCAAAACTTTAGTCAACAAGTTAACAAGACCACCACCATTTTACTACACAACTACATGATAATTGCGAAGTTTCGAGCCATTGTTGGCAAGGCACGAAATTTCCAACGAAGGGTCGGAAAAGACAACAAAACCCGGAACAGCGAGCCACGTGCTTTAGCAATTTCATACCACTGGGTAGCCAAATCAAGAGATCTGATGTTATACTTGTTTTTACAGCTGATTTCAGTTTAATCAAAACGGGCGTAAAACAATTTTAAGCCAAACCGTGAAACAGACAGTGAGATCACACCTGTACACATCAGCTAAAAATTTAAACTAAAAAAGAAAGAAAGTAAGAAAGATGTTGAGGAAGCTGGATCCTCGAGCATGGTATGGCGCAGCTCTAACACATGAACGAGTTGGCTCCAAGGAGCCTTTGATCTTTGAAATCCCGAGAAGTTTGTGAATGACAATAACTACTGTTATTAGGGATTGGAGCAATGATTGATGGTGTCCATCACTTCCAAAGCCCAAAACAAAACAAAACAATATTTTGAAAAGTACACTCTTGAATCAGTTAACGTAGTCTGCATCGCTCAAAACATTTCCCCATATTTTGCCATCAGTACTGCAGCATTTTTGTAACGATCAACGACAGAAACTTGCCATCACTTGCTCTTCAATTAGAAATTTGTTTCCAAGTTTATTCAGATGTGTTCTGTAGGCCAACTGAAAGTGAATTTAAATTTCTTAACTATAACTAAATTGTCTTTTGGTTCAGATTTAGTTAACATTGATTAATTTAACTTTGCTAGCGAAATTCAACATTTTTTTCGGCACACTCGTTTTAGAAACCGATGGCATTGCCTGAGCAGTGTTGTTTCTGCGAGCAGTAATTTAAAAAAAATATATTGATATTGACTTTCATATCTTTGTAATATGTGTACAGTAAATAGGTTTCTTAACAGAACGAATTAATATCACTTGTTTCATTTAAAATCTTTTTTGGACTAAGAATAGCTGCTGTGAATATAAAAGAAGCTTTAACGTTGGATAGAAAACATAAACTGGTTAGTTTGGGAGAACTAAGATTGACGGAGCATAAACGGAAGGACGACCGCGGGCAAAGGTAACCCGAAAAATTAGTTAATATTTATAAAGCTACACAATGTTCAATGTATTTAGCGACTAAGTTTCTGTTTGGCGGAAGTGATGTCTTTTGAAGAATATTAGCAACTGTTGAAACTTTGCTAACCATTTATTGGCTTTCAACCGATAAATTCAGGACACTTTTTAGTGTTTGTCATTTCATGTATATACTCGTTCTTTTGGTATTATAAAAGCTCATTGCGGCACCTTATAAAAATATCTCAGTTCCAATACAAACTCCAAAAGGATGCCTTTCACCAAACAATCGTTTGACAGACGCACGTAACCGTTACTCAAAGCAGCAGCGCCCACATCTTCAAATACCACACAGGAGTGTACATATATCGCCTATATAGTAATACCACGCGTGTATCACCGCTAAATGCAATCGTTATACTAGCCGTTAGTGAGTGTAGAGAAAACAAAAGTAATTGTAATATTAACCGTAAATCAATATAAGAAATCTATTTTTACAACTTGTACTTGTTTGTTTGTGCGAAACACTAACCAAACGAAAGAAGTCGCCAGTATTAGCTTCGGTGATGACGTCACAAGTCACGTGATTTATTTGTTTCTTAATAGAAGAAGCACTATGGAGGGAGGTCTAGTTAAATGTTGTTTCTGACGAATGAGCTCGCGAAGGAGGCTGAAATAACTATTTTGTCGGCACGAGATACAACTAGGCCTGGGCTCCAGGCTGTGGGGTCATGGGTAATGACGTAGAAGGGTAAAGCACGTGATTGTCATCTAGGCCTCAGAACAAACCGCGTTCTTGGTCTGCAGTTTACGTTTATAATTTTTATTTCATTTTGCAAAGCCACGTAGGATTGGCTTGGAGCTCGAGCCATGGTTCCTACCCAGTCATTTAACTAAGTTTAATATGGATAAGGAAAATTGGCTATAGATGTGTTCTGTAACTAGAGTTTCGAATGTGTTCAACTTGTAAGTAAACATTGTAAAATAGTGTAGGGAAATGTATGTGGGGTTCGGGTTGGTTCTCGCCAGGCCCTCCCAAAAGAAACTTATTTGGTTCAAAGCGTGCGTTGTTGTTTGTTGTGGAGTGAAGACAAAATAAGGTATTTTACAGAATAATTATTTCGACACTTATGCAGTATTTAAATAGCAATGTCAAGTCTCGATTGATCGAGAAAATGGATGTCAATTTTGTGCAAATGCATCGTCTTTTTGTTAGATGGAGAGGTATTAAAAGCTCCATCGTTTTAGTCCAAACTTTGTTGGAAGGAAAAAAGACATTTCTGGCATAAAATCTAAATATTTATCAGTCTCACACGGATAGAAAAATTAAGACAATTTCACGAACAAACGGTGGGTGTTCTATACAGCAGCACACTTATGCTTCCATTATCATTACAGATCGAATGTAGTCAACTTCAAAGACGAGACACCGCGGCTATGGCTAATGCACGTTAAAGCTTGCTTATAAAGAAAGTGAGAATTTTTGCAAAACAACCGAATCCACGAGGAGTTAGAAAAATATTAAAGGGGAAAAACAAAAACAAAATTATTTGGAACTAGAGCCATTATCCATATCAAAGGTAAAGGTACACTGCAAAGCATTTCTAGTCCGATAAGAATCTAAAGAATTTTAAAATTCCTTAATCAAAGAAAACCAATTGTAGGTTGTTCGATAAGAAACATCTGGAAGTATAGGAAAAGGGTTTGGTAACGTTCTGTAGGGAAGGAGGAAAAGACGTTTTTACCAACGATAAATTCATACTTGGTAAAATATTGCTTACAATTTTAAAAAAAAACCAATACATTTAAAAACAACCCTCAAATCTTTACGGATGGACTACTGCACAGCAATTGCCAAGTCAGAAATTTAAGCCATTGTCATTGATAATTTCAGAGTGTAAATTTAAAAGAACTTGTCGTTCAGCAATTAATTGCAAATATGCACCATTTCATACTTCTGTTCTAAAACGTAAATTATTATTAACCATTATTAATTGCAAGCTGGTTCAGCAGTTAGTGAGGAAGCGTTTTAAACATTTCTGCGAATTGCCTTATACTGTGTCATCTTGTAACGTGAAACGTTGTTCCAAAAATACTTTTTATCTTAAACTGTCCACATTCTCTGACAGAGTCTTAAAATGTCTTCTTACCAAACAAATGAATATCATCTGTTTCATTGAACATCTTTTTGGACGTTTTTAAAACTAAGAATAATTGCTGTAAATATACAAGAGATTTGAACGTTGGACGTACCTTAAATAGGAGGACGAACGCGGACCATGGAGATCTACTTTTAAAAAGCTTTTAAAATAAGATTAGTTGATATTTATGAAGCTACACAATAATGTATTTAGACTGAGTTTTGATTGGTGGAGGTGATGTCCTCTCGAGAATATTAGTGAGTAACTGATGAAGATAATCACACCATTAGTTAACCAGTCTATGGAACAACCCTTCATTATGCAGTTTTTATTCTCGGGAGCCTCGTTTACACGACCCGCTTTTACTGTAGCAACCGGGGACACTGAGGGCAAAATCCAAAGATGGTGACTGCACGCAAAAAACACCCGCTTCAAAACTGCGAGCTGGTTTATTTCGCCTGCACTATTTTTGACTCGGAAATCTATTCATTTCATCAGCGAGGATAAGGGTAAAACTAAGTTCTAAAAGTAACACTAATTGGGCATAGATGTTTTCGAGCACCAAAACAAATTCGGTTTGTTAAGAAAGAATTTAATTGAAGACAGTCTTCTGACCCCTTCAGTTCAGTAATTTTGTTCAAGCAGTAATAAGACGAATCCGGTGCTAATATTCACCATAGAGGTCAAAATATACTCAACTGTTAGTGTGGGAAATAAGAAACTCTATGATTCGAGGGAGAGAGCTGTTAATCGGAAACAACACGTGCATTTGACCTCTCAACAAAGGGTCAAACCAGTAAGGCCTTATGAAATAAAAATATTGCAAAAAGCGGCTGAATTCAGATAAAAGGTTTGTATTAGAATTTATTTAACAATATTTAGAGGTTATGATTCTGGACTTTTTCTTCTCAGTGTCACAGCCAAATAAAGTGAGATATCATACAATATTGTTCTTACTGACTAGCTAATACAAAATCGTTGCATAAAACTCGAATTTAGTTCAAGTAATTGACAGCTACAAATAATCGACAGGCCTTTTGTTTGACAACAATTACTAAATTAAGAGTATGCGAAATACGAACTGCAGATGTTTGTTTGCTGTGAAATAAACGCTAAAAAACTAAACACTGTCTTTCCGCAGCTTCGAGCAAGATTCGAGATTCAAGATTGTTTTAATAATGCCTCTTGTTACATAAAATAGCGATTAAAATAAATTTAGATGTTTTTGGACATTGACTAATTGTAACAGTTGAAGACTGAACTACCCAATTAGCCACGGATTTATTTACAGTTTACATGGTCATAAAAAAGTCTTGAAAAAAATTTATATGAATAGGAATACAAATGACAAGAAAAAAAATGGAAATATCAGGCCAATACGCAACAAGTAACAAAAAGACAAAAGGCAACAATTCAAAATAAAGATGTTAATTAAAGGCTTAATTATATTATTGCGATTAATAGCAACTAATTAACCCTATTTTACATTTTTGGTTGCCTGTACGGGAGGGGGGGGGGAGTGGTCTCAGCTTTTAACTTTGGAACTATTCAACATTTTCAAACGAAATTTGGTACACTAGCAAACAATCGTAAGATAAATGTTCCGATGTATTTTAATTGATGTTTTACGTCATTATTACGTCACAATGACGTCATAAATCCCCCCAAAAAGAGCGTATTACACGAATTTTTTTTAAAGGATATTAATGCAGCTGTCCAACTTCATTGGAAAAACGTTATTTATAATCTGAATATAAAATAAATAAACATAATCTTTGTTATTTCTTCATTAGTAAAATGTTAAATGTTTGGGGACGGGGTGGGGTCAGCCCAAAGATTTTTTTAATCCATATTCTATAAATGATTCGGTTATAGATTTAAATCAATAAGGCGTGATAAACTGTAATATTTTTTATGCTTTCCGTCATGATCTTTTCAACCAAATGACGTGATCAAAAATTATAAATAAGCAATTCGTGAAAAAGGTATTACGCATTATCTGTGACGTCATGAAATTAAGTTATTACGTTATAATTAAGATACTCCTTGAAGCAGAAATACAGTCTTTAATCAAATTATGAAAAATATATAACGAGAACCCTGTTCAAGTACCGAAAATTTTAATACAGCCTAATTCGAGTCATTAGAAAGTGTTGCCATGGCAACTGATGACACATAAAGCACATGACGCAACTAAAATTCAAATCTGCAATAAATTTAAGGAAAAGTCAAAAAGTTTCGAGAATATTATTTGAATAACGGCAAAGTTATTCGCAACTGAAATCAGCGCGACCACTTTCCGCCCCCCTCCCCCCCCGTGTAAAATAGGGTTGAGGTATAAAATAAATTGCTCTTAAAAAATTCTTTTTTTTTTTTTTCAAATTTTCATCAAGAGAAAGGGGTGGCGTCAAATATACCAACAAACCCGTTCGGGCGAGTGCTTCCGGACAATGATCGACATACATATCAAGACAAAAATTCTCGATGAATTATGTACTAGTGAAACCAAGTGTCCATTTCCCCCCTGGCAACTTGTCCCGGACATTTGACACGGGTTAAGTCCCAGATAAGAAAACGTCTCTGTCAATTTTCGAACTTTGTATTCAGAACTAAGTTCTGAGAACGGTAACTATAATATACTTTTGCAAACGAATTATTGCAACTAATAGTAATTTTACTGTACCTCAACATTTTTATTCAAACTATCAATTTCATTTCTCGTTAATCACACTAAAACTACCGCATATGTTGAGTCAATTCCCGCGAGTCACCAACGGGAAACAAAACTGTTTCTTATTGCCCGCCGTACACCGTATATTAAACGTATTTTTCACAATAACTACATCCCGTAAACATTTACGTTTCGATATGAATGACTGGTTCTTAACTACTACAAAAAGAAACTGAAACACTAACGCAAACCTGTGCAAAGAATCGTCCAATTTAAAGTTGTATTAAGGTAATTAATCGTTTAAAACCGCCACAATAAATTAACAATAAATTTCAATTACAATGATTATTCTTGTTTTAGTTTACAATGGATGCAAAGATTGTTCATTCTGCTGAATAAATAAGTAAAAACCTGGCCAAATACCTATTACATTACCCACAACTGTCGGGTTTGGAAATATTTATCCGATCGATTTTCAAAAAAACAGACGGCGGTTAATTTAATATTCTTTTGTCTCTATTTAAATTAGCCCAACTAGCCTCGTTCGGGTTAACAAATTGTTTTGATTTTTTGACTGAAAACGAGGTTACTACAAGGTTCGTACTTTTTTTAGGAATTGAATTAAAGGGCTTTTGACATGAATTGTGACAGACTTTTCAAGGGTTTTTATATCAAGTGACACTGTCCTAAATGGACGTTTTCTGGAGAAACAAACTATATGAATGCATTCACGTGTGACGAAAACATTTGTTTTCTAAGTACTCAGTAGACAAATTATGCTTTTCATGTCGTCACCCTGAGCAACAGAAAATACGACTGTAGACTCGCGCTACAGTCCTATATTCAATGACTTTTAAAGAACAAAGTACAATATCAACGGTTTTCAAATTCAAGATCTTGAAAACGAAGATCAAAACCAAGAAATTTCAAGACTTTAAAAGGACAGTAGGAAATAAAACCTGTTTTCCTGACAAAATACCAAAGTACGGCAAAAGTGTGAAATGCAAGGTTGTTGACAAGTTTAATCACCTGACTGCAGTATCACATGTTCGACATAATACAACAACTATTTCTAAATGGACCAGTTTCGTATTCGTAGTTGCCGCTGATTACAATGACTACATACTCATTTACTCAGCGTTAGCCTCGTCTTGATGTTAGTTATTTTATTGTTATTTTAACACCAAGCCGAGGCTAAGGCTGAGTTAAAGAGTCTGTAGTCATTGTAATCAGCAGCAACTACGAATACCAAACTGGACTATTAACAGATAGTAGAGATAAAATATGGCTGATTTGTAACAGTGAGAGGTCTTGGCAAGTTTTAACTAACACTCTGTATTGCTTAACTATAAATGTTTATTTACTAAAACTATAAAAAACGTAGAAATCAAGGTAATGTGTTTTTTTTCAAAGCCTGTAAAAAGATACTTTTCCTGGGAGAAGAAGTTCAACAAGAATAAGATGACACCTATCTAATAATTTGCTTAATGGAATTTTTGTCAAAACAACAGATTGCAGTACAGGTAAGTTCATAACACAATACATTTATCATATTTACATCAACACAATCTAAACATTAAATACTATAAAATTCTGATATTAAGCCCTGGGCTTATTTTTGGTCAAAGGGCCTTTTCACCAAATTTTTCTTGGGAGGGCTTTTAATAGGGGGGGTGGAGGGGGGGCTTATACATGGATGTGTCTTGAAAACGCTATTTTTGTTCAAGCAATTGTAATTGTTTGAGATTTTCTGCTCACAACTTCAGTGTCTTCATCACTGAATATTACACACACTGTGTAGAAAATACCCCCAATGTTATGCTTAAATTTTGTTACTCCAAATATATCCCCTGGGGGCTTATTTTTTTATTACTACAACTATTACTTTTTTTGGGGGGAGGGGGGGTGGCTTATAGTACATGTTAGAAACTTTCTGTCTTTAAAAGTTGATTCCTAAATGCCCAGGGCTTATACATGGTTGGGCTTATTATCATTTTATTGCATTACTATAGGTTCAAGAAAGAAAGACCAATAAAACCAGGTATTCGTCAACCATTGTCATTACATGATACATAGCATGACAGGCTATGATACTATGAAATTATATTACCATTGAACAATTTTGCCTGCACGGCCAGAGATTGACAACTTTTACAAAATATAATTACTCACTAAAATATCTTTATATATTTTGGCTTGAGTTGGTAAAAAGTTGAAGTTCTTATACTATTTCTGCTATTTGCCAAAATCAAACCAATGGTTCTCTTAAGCAACCATAAACAAAATGTTCATCACCTTCATGTAAGGTAAATACAAAGATTGATTTTACATCCCTCCCCTTCTGTTTCCTCTTCTTTTTCCCCCTCAAAAGTTTCTCCACCCATGTGACCAATATTATGGCACCAGGTGAGCAAAATCTTGTGGTTTACAACTTTTCCTCTCATACATATTGCTGTTACATTGGTTAGGAAATGCCCATTGTTGTCCAGAAACCATAATTACTTTTCTAAAATATCCTTTGTTCTCAGGAACCTACCTCGTGGAACTCAGTTATTGAATAAGACACTATAACCCTTGGCAATGAAATCTCACAGATTGTTTTCTACCTAACCTATCTGAGGTCTTCATTCCTTATGCTGAGCCGCTCTGTGATAGTTTCTCTGAACCATTCTCAACATGTTCAAGCTTTGGTTTTGGTGTGTTATCAACTGGGTTACGTGAATAGAGAACAATGGCATAAGACACTATGGCAATAGCTATAAAGGTTAAAAGGTTTACTGGAATACCAAATATGATCCAAGAGAGAATGGCAGTGAACATCAGCTCCAAAGCACTGGCAAAGGTTTTGAGGATGGAGTTAAGTGACCTCAAGAATAATGCTGTGACAATGCCAATGCCTGCATTATTAAAGATAATGGCTATAACTTTGATCTGAAATATTGACGTCAGGCTTGACTTTGTGAAGGCTGTCTGCAGTGTACCAGTATACTGCAGAGCCAAGACATTGCAGATGACAGAATCGGTGTACATAAACACATTCTGGACCATGAACGGCACATCCCCACCCTTGCCTTTCAAGAGATACTCATTGTACACACCGGCGAAGCAGGAACAGAAAACTTGCACCAGAATCAACATGAGGTTGAAATCAATCGTGAGGGCCAGACCAGAACCCTTCAGGCTAGGAACACTTAGCTGTTTGATGACACATCCTAATGTCAACAAAAGCAGGGACACCCACTGAACACAACTCAGCTTCTTGTCAAACAAAATCTAAAAGAGTATTGAAAAGCACAGTTTTATTGATAAAGTGTCCAAAGAAGATATTAGATTGGCAATCACAGCTGAAATATTCAATACAAATATTGGTCAAAATTGGAAAAACTGCAAACTCTGGAGTTGGCTGAAGTGAGAACATGCAGGGCCTAAACTTAAATTTTTGTCTGGTCTACAAATTTTAATTTTTGCTTAGGGAGATCTTGAAGAATTTTCCATCAATTTAGTAAGCTCTTATTGGAAATTCATAGACTGCTAATACAGCAAAAACCCGCGTATAAGAACCTAAAATTTAAGAACCTGTTAGGCTAAAATTGTCCATTTAGACTCCCTTCACATAAGAACCTGTTTTAGCCTAGAACTTGAAACAGGTTTTTATTTTGAGGACCTCAGTCAACACTGATTTCTTAAATCAAATAAAATAAGCACCGCCAGTTAGTTAAATAAAACCCAAACCCGGGCAACGAGCTAATTAACATGCTTTAATAGATTAGAAGCATTGATAGAATGTTTTATGTATACAGCACTAACAAACAGGCCATGCCCACCAGTGATAAACACGATTTTTGTTTAGAAAATAAGAACCTGTTTAAGAACCTAATTAGCCTAACTTCCCAGTTAAGTATCATTTTATAAGAACCTCTTTAGGCTTACTTTGAAAAACCTAGGTTCTTATACGCGGGTTTTTACTGTAATTGGCATGCAGTTCGGAAACTTTGTCCCAACTTCTGTCAGTTAGAGTCCCTTAATGCCACACATTTGTTCTCCCATCTACCCTTGCTTAACATAATTTAATATTAAGTGTATTCTATAACTACCGGTATAATAAATTCACAAATCACTTATAGAAGCATATTTTAAATTGTGTAGTGTTCTTTTGGTTTAACAAACTGTAACTGTTTTGGGCATCAATATCTTAAACTAATTACTAGTTATTTTTGTTTTATTTCTAATTAATGTACTAACTAAATAAAAATAAAGATTGTCGACTTAACTGAATGTCAATGGTCTATTGGTAGAATACTATGTCAGTACAATGAGAGAAAAAGAGACAAAAAGCTACTAGTTTCATTTCCAAATGACAGCAGAACTTTGAAACTCTGATAACAGCGAGACCATTTTGTCTCTCCCCCGGCCTCAAAAATGCAGCAAACGGCACTGTAATTGTTCTACTAAAAACAAATGCACAACAGCACTATTCCTTTATAGATACTGCTAGTAATTATTGCTGTTTGTTTAATTAAAGTGTATATATACATAATTATATAACAAAAATATCACATTTGGGTTTTTCTTATTCAGCATCTCTATAAATATTCTATCCTATTCATGAATGGCAACTACTCAATTAATATATTCTTTTGTCTGTGTTTACAGTAAATTAGCCCAACTAATTTCATTCAGGTTAATATATTCTTTAATTTGATTAAATTTTTGACTTCAGAACAAGGCTACTTGGGCAAATTTTGAATAGTTACAAACAAAAGATAATGCAAAATGCTGCCATTTATGAATAGGGTCTATATAGTACATGTAAGTACAGCATTCTGAGCTACATGACAAAAAAAACCCGTTTTTTTAAAAAAAAACTCCAATTTTTTGAGAAGAAATTTAAAAATTAATACAATGTGATATGAACATTTTCATTGTGTTTACCTGAAAAATTATTCCAGTGACAACAACACGAAACTGAAGTAACAGGAAGTATGTTGTTGGGTCATATGCACTAAGATTCACAAATGCCAGATTGTTGTACAGACAGTAGAGGAAGGACGGCACCAGGTACAGCATAAGAACTGGTGAAAGAAAACACAAAAGATATCATCTTATATATATTATAGATATACATTATTCATGTAAATGCTGGGTTCAAACATTCTTTCAGATACTGAAATTTAACGACTTTCTGGGGTTTTTTCTCAACAAGCACCGGTCTAATATGAAGCTGTCTAGACTACCAAATAAAAATTTCATAATGCTTTCACACTGTTCCTTCATATGAAAGAAGCATAGGCATCAAGTATTACATGTGGGGTGGCCCAGTGCTGGTTACCTATGTTTTTAAGGGTGTGTGTGTGTGTGTGGGGGGGGGGGGGGGGCCGGACA
>JAOBYE010341872.1:0-15037 GCA_025403585.1 Parazoanthus swiftii | reverse complement strand
CTATTGTTCCATATAATTTCTTCCTTTATGTCCTGATCGACATCGGTGTTGAAGGGTGGTTTTAGCGAGCTCCATACACAAAAAACCTATCTGATATCACTTTCAAAAGCGCCGAGTGTGCCAGAAAATTATAGCTAAACAAAAGGCCTAGAGACCGTATGCATAACACGCCCCAGTGACAATAAACAATAACTTCAGGTCGAGGTCAGTTTCCAAGTTTTCATACATTTGCTGTATTTCTACCTTACTAGCCTGGACTGAAGGTTTTTGTTCATGGCCAGTGGGGCGTATTATGCATACGGTCTATACAGTGTACGCCTTCTGTCTACACTTAAAACATTTTTTTTCGGCACACTTTTCGTGCCATTTCGAACGTAAGACGCAACGCTTTTGCAAAACTCATCAGACATGTTTTTGTGCTGCGAAAAACTGTTGCTATTTTCATTGCAACGTAACGGCTCTGTACTACCCTGGGTGCCAGAGGTACGACTCGCTGCTTCGGGCTTTGAAATACCTGGCTACAATTCCGAACTGAATCAGTCACTCACAACGATAGGCATAAATACAATAAATTGTAACTTAATGAGAAAACCTGGAGCTGGATATAGACATGTGACCTGGGCCCAGTAGTTCGAAAGTGCATGGGGTTAACGCTTACTCGGGGATAACCGACTATTGGGTTGATTTCCTCGTGGACTGATTAAGGGGTCGACCAGCAGCTGCTTGAAGCGGCCCTCTGATTTGCTAGTCGAACAATACACAACCAAGCAAACACAAAAGACTGCTTTGTTGAACGAACACAATAAGAGACAATATAGCTATTACCGTGATTATGACGATCATTTCGGGTTTACGTGACTGGGAATTTTGAAGTTTTTCAACAATACTTCATATAAATACCGGGTATCGTGTTTCCGGATATAGAAATTCAATTTCAAGTTCTAACCAACCCTGGGTTAAACTTTCGAACAACTTGGGCTCAGGAGAACAGGATGACAAGGAAATGGAACGTCAAACTGTGCTATGACAAACTTCCGTGGTTGCAACAGGTTTTTTAGCCTGATTGAGATGCTACTGCCCATGAACTGATTCAACCCCCCCCCCCCCTGCCAAGTCGTATCTCGGTTTACTCCACAGTTTTAAGCTGTTCGAGAACATGTTTAAAGAAAGTTAGCACGTCCATACAGGTACTCAACTTAAATTAATTGTTGTTACTTATATGAGAAGACCTTTGTGTACGAAACGCACGCACATTACCATTTTAAAAACAGTCGCCATGCTAAGATGGTCGGTGCTTAAAGTCGTCGTTTCCACCCCTGTAATGTGTGTAACGCCACTGACTGAAAACGATCGATCAACTTCTACTTTCACCCTAATGCAACTTTGATATAGTTTGATCAGTTACTGCAACTTTATACTATCAAGTATTCACTTACATAAGTTGAAGAGCACAGTTTTGTTTCTGTATCAAATGTATCAAGTGTAACAAAAACCATGTTATCTGGTACAACGATCTTCTTCGCTAATACACGCTCCAGCAAAAGACTAGATCCTGGAAGACAACACATCAAATTATCAGTATATTGTGGCTGGGGCAATCAGTGGTCGTGAAATCAGTTTTTAGGAGGTTTACCCGATTGTTTTCTACAAATTATGGGTTTTCACAAGTGAAACGTCAGATACAATAATCCCTTTCATAACAACGCCATGGGCCTGAAGACCGAAATGGATTTTAGTCTCAGCAGTCAGACAAGGATTCATTCCAGACTGCGGGGACTTTTTTCCCTGAAGCGGAAGATTTAAATTCGGAATGCTATCAAAACGTGGCGAGATACTCGAAAAACTGAATTTTTGCCAAATAAAGTGGTAACTTTATGAACTTCAGAATGATAAATGGACAAAATATCCCCTCAACTAAGAAAGGAAAACTAACAACCCGGCTGGTGTTCTGAGAAACTATATGACAATAAAAGCAAAAAATGTATTATTTATCTTTCGTGGAAGTTTTTTAAAAACTTCCTGAGCGAACTATTGACAGTCAAATACTTCATGTAATACAAGTCAACTTGTTCATCGATAAGCTTCGACGTGCAGTGCTTCGAGCCACCGCAGTAGTATAGCGTGCAATGGAATTTGATTAAATTCCGGTGGAAAGAACTGAAGCCACCTAAATAAATAGAACTATAACAGCTGAACGCCATTTGCATGAAACCTGGCGTACATCATTAACATAAAACATTTGAAAAAGTATTTACCATCTATCTGGAATAACGGATTTATTGTTGTTCACAAGAAATCACTCTTCACTAGAGCGTGGCATGATGCTGGACTAACTAAAATCAAAGACTTTATCGATGATAAATCCTTCTGAGCGTACGACAAGATCTCGATAAATTCAGGGTAAAATCACACTTTCTACGGGTAAAGTATCAAGTGAAGTCTTTATATTGTAAGTTCTGTACACCAAACAAATGGAAGAGTCCTTAAACTCTAATCCAGTGAAGATAGTACAAACTTCTAAAAAAAAACTCTCAAACAAGAATGCATAACAACCCCCTAATCTCAACGCGAATTGAACCCCAAACTCTTTAATCAAAGATGCTAAATTCGAAAAACCATTACATTGCACTACTCTATGTTTGTGATTGCCGCTGAAATTGTCAATGTACAATGTATATCATTACAGGAAACGTGAGTCAGATACCCTTCCAAAGTAACGAGAGTTCACAAAAATACATATTGTCATTGCTTTATTGTTTCAAACTTTTGTGTTTTACGATAAGTTATAAAGTCCACTACATAAATTTCATTATGCAAGGAGACCCCTTCTCATCCGCCACAATGTTCTGCTTCTACGTTTACCTGGTCAATAAGTTGTTCTGAAAGCTCGTTTGTAACTACATGTAGTCTACCTAACGCTTTTGTTTCTCAGCAAAAATGAGTTGCTGTCAGTCGGCTGAGAATTTGGTAGTTGCAATTTATCATTGGGCTAAAAATGTGTAAACTGCTCCATGAACTGACTGAGTCCAGTGGAGCGACACCGTTTTCACATGCCACACGATTGGAGGTGCCAACTATAAAATGATCAAGAGTCGCTTAACTGTGATATTCAAAATCAAATAATGTTGAGACAATAACGAAGGTAATCTCTTAACACACATAATTTCTATATACATAATATGCACTGCACATCGAAGTTGTCACTAAAAATGTAGGTTTGATTGTGAACAATTCGCTCAGGAAAGTTAAATTTTTAAATTCTACACTAAAACTGTTAAAATTTTTCGTCTGTAAAATATATTTTGTAATTTCATAAGTACATGTACAAAAAAATACACACACAAAGTCTAATTCTGTTCGTACCTTCAGATATAAATCCTTCTGTGGGTAGGTTGGTACTCGTTTTTCTTACTTCCTGCATAATTTAAAAGAATTCAGCAAATCAGTTAATGCATTCAACATTTTTTATATTATGTCAAGGTTTTTCCTCCTTTTGGGGTACAATATACTGTAGATGTATAGATGTCGCTGATCTAATTACACAAAAATAATGTTACATTGGTGAAAAAAGGACAGAGATACATGTACATGTACGCGTAGCTGGCAACTATAGGTCCCGTCGTTTTTCCTGAACTACTGCGCTGTGTAACAACTTACTATTTAGATATCTTATGGGAAGGTTGCGTTTATTGATTTAGACTTTAGTGCTATCGAAAATTACATACATTTATGGTTGGTATTACCTACATTTATGGTTAGTATTACGTACATAGATGTTAGGTATTACATTTATGGGTGAATTATGTTTCATGGATCTGAAGATTACACAAAGCCATTAAGGAAGCGCAGTCAGAGTCATTAACAACAGCATACTTCATGATAAAATGATGATACCCTCTGAAGATATCTAGGAGTTGGACGCATACGGTCTAGCACAGGAAACATTGAGAAAAACATCTAATCAGAGCTCAGCCTGCAACTTGTGCATGACAGAATCTCTTTTCGCTTCACTCGTACCTTAGTTACAAAAAATTATATTTTCACAGTTTAGATCTGGCAAAAAAATTGCATGTTATCAAAAAAATTATAAATATAATAGTGACAAATTCTAGTACCTCTCCTTGTGAGACGGTCTTCTTTACAACATAACCATCTTCTTCAGCAATAATTTGAGTCCTCTTGTCAAGGGGATTTTCTTTAATCTAATCATAATAACAACAATTACAATTAAAACATATATATGGAGCAAAGACATGAAAACGCGTTTCCTCACAAAAATAGTTCATTTATTTGGAAGGATAAAAAACTTGTTTACAGTACTGTGTACCTTTATCCAGGGCAATGCATATTTATTTGTAGTTCTTAACTGGTGCTGAGGTTTTCTTCTGTAAATGGCTTTTACAAATTTCGGGTTTCATTCCTTAAAATCCATTTGGAAGAGTGCACCAAATTTTTCAAATTAATGTCAAAAATTGTGTCTAAAATTCTGATTTCGTCCAAATTTACGCTACTAAAGTATTATCAGTAACAGGCCGAGTTTTCAGAGCAAACTGTAGAGCTTGTGGATCAACTGAAGGATAATATCAGCAAGACCAATTTCTGTCTCACCACTGCAACCCTCCCCCCGACCCCAGGTAAGACGGACCTCAACCCATTTTCAAGGAATTTCCAGGTCTGGAATTTATTTTTAAGGATTGTTCATACAGTAGGAACCCTGTAATGAGAACCCATATAAGCAATATAATCACAGTTAAAGTTTGGACAATTCAACTGTGACACAGACACTAGAAGAAAAACTTTTAAAACAGCTTTGCTGCTTCCTTAAGATAACAGACGCCTAAAAATACAAGTACCCACCTGTACGTATTCGTGTTGAGTCTGTTCAAGTGTCTTCAGGGATTTGTTAACATATGCTGTGCACAACATTCCAAAAATGAGAAAAACAGTTACAATATACAGTATTTATCACTGGAAACCAATTGCAAATATAGGCTTTAATGTATCCACCTACAAGTTAACGATTTTTTACTTATGTACTTCTTTATCATAAAAAGTTTTGGCGACACCCATATCATGGACAAACATGTATGTCAGAGTGCACTCTAAATATACTTTTGATGCATATGATATGGACTCTTCAACAATTGATTTAAATGTTGTTTGGTGCATGGTGCATGCATGTACCAAACACATGTACCTGTGATCAAGAGGTCCAGTGCTACTCCTAATATTTTTATTGCTCTGAGAAATAGTACCTTGTACTACAGTTAAATATTGCCCAATGAGTTCCAACATTCAGCTGGTAACTTCCTGGTACTTTTAATTAGCTAGATCATACTCACCAGTAATTGATGTTCCCATCTCCACATTGTCAACAATCCCATGGCTACTTGCATGAACTAGGTAACAATCCTCGTCATGCCAGGTCACTTCCTCTACACTTATCTTCATTTCACCTATTTCCTAACAAAAGCGCATGCAGACAAAAATGTTTACAAAGGAAACAACAATCATGCTGATGACAATGTCATTCCAAATTAATAGAATTTTCATGGCATGCCATTCTGTCCAGTGAGGATTTTGGCCAACCAGGCATGGTTGGCTGCCGTCGGCCAGCCAACCATGACTGACCGCGGCCAATGTTGGCCGACCATCCTTGAAGTACATGTAAAGAACTGACCATGGCTGAGCATGGCGGACCGTGGCCGATCGCGCCTGACCATGCTGCTGTAAAATGATAAAAACTTAATGGCCAACTGTGGCTGAGGGTGGCTGAGCATGGCCGACCCTGACTGGGTATGGCCAAGCACATTAATATTCACAGTTATGTAGTCAATGGTTTCATTTCCAAATTCCACAACAGGCACAAAAAATGAAAAAATTCTCCACTGACCAACCATGGCTGAGCATGACCGGTGGTGGCCGACCATGCAAGGTCGGCCATTTTTCTTCTCATGCATTGCTAACAACATAAATTATAGACCCTACATTTTATATTTTCAAATTACTATTTGCATCTACTTATGCAATATGAATAAGACCGTGAAGCAATCGTTCGTTTTGAATTACTACACATTTATTCTGAGATTATCAACTAAAATGTTAAGAAAAGCACACTGTTTGGAAGTCAACATGCTTTGTACTGTGTGTATGCATGTGCATACATCATACTGTTGCCAGTGTGAGCTGACAGTAGTCAGTGATTATTGTTCAACACTCATTTTAAATCTTAAATTAATACAATCCCTAGGAAAAAGGTTGTACTCCTTTAATGTCATACCTTTCCTGTCTGTGAACTGATAACTAGTGTATCTGGGAACAGCAGTGAGTTCCATATGGAAGTATCTGTTGCAAGAAAAATAATTATGCAAACGAAATCATTCCATAAACATAAATTATATCAGGACCTGGCTTTTTGAAGAGAGGATACATGTAAGTCAGGGATTGCACTAGAAAATTTTGATGCGAGTCCCGGGACTCTTTGATGCTGCTTTTTTGGGGTCCCAAAGGTTTGTTAAGGGGTCCCATTATAAAGATAGAGCTTGGAGCTGATTTGATGTTTGCGTGCAAGGGATGCATTCCAAATTACAAAATGCATTTTTTGGGAAACACTTTGCGTAAAAATGCACGATTTTTGCGTTAACGTGATCCCTGTTAAGTCTTATTCTAGGATAAATCATGCTATCCCCAGGATAAAGTTTAATTATCCAAGGATCAAATTGCATTGCTCAAAGTTGTGATTAGTTTATTCTTAAGATACGGTAAATTGCACTAAGCCCAGGGATAAATTTAACCAAGCTGTTTCTGTTTTCTGTTATGAAACACCACAATTGCCAATAGTGAATTTAAATGGTTCAAATTATTGAAGAAAATAACTTTGCCATTCTGCCTGCCTGTAAATTAAAATCAAACAAAAGTTTGACTTCTATAGTAGAAGTCTTTTTTCACCTGGAAAGGAAAACACAAAAATGATTGAAACATATGAACTGAACTTTATTTACCACATATATATTTAAACATTATATCTTTTACATATAATTAATTTACACAATTTAATAAGAGTGGTAGGGGACCCTAAAAAACCACAAGGCTTTTTGGCTAATATGTTAAAATTCGGTATTAATATTATATTAAAATTTGAGTTTTATAAAAAAATATTTACATTACCATTATTAAGCTTGGCCAAAACTTTTAACAAGATAAAAATTTAAACTAAAGGCATGCATTATAGGTTGATCAGCCTATAAACAGCAACTGGAGTCAAAACTAAAACCAGAAGTTAACTTGACAGAATAAACCTCAGTCTCTCTCCTGTACATTTTCATGTCACATCTTTAAATTTGCTGATTAGTAAATATGGACAATGTCTGTCTGCTTGTAATTTTGGGGAACAATATGTCAATGACAAAAACTAAACTAACTTGATGAAAGACAACATCAACACTGACTATGTATGGCATGCCGGTATATGTGGAACCAACACAGGCCAGGTTAAATTGTAATGTTCCAGTAAAGACAATCACCACAAAATTACTGCCAAAGGTGGAAAGAGCAGGAAACTGAGTGATACTAAGCACATGCTCACCATTTTTGTGAGGGTTGTTGATCACCCTTGGTGATTAACCCTTTCAGCCCCAGGCAATTTACCAACATCTAACTTCTCCTCACAAAACTCAAACAAAATTACATAACAGGTAATGAGAAATAAGGAATTGATCAAGTAGAATAAGCTGTTGAAGTTGAAAAGCCAAAATCTCCCAAACTGCTTATATAGAAAGAGTGGAGCTCAGTTTGGAGAATTTACCATCACACCATTTGTCGTGTTTGGGGCTTAAAGGGTTAACATCCATTATGACCTGAATCTTTTTGTAATTTTACCAGGGATAACTTTTCTTGTTCCTCAGTTGAACAACAGCATTTTGTCCCCATGTTAGGGCCAGTGGCTCCTACTGTTTTCAATTTTCCTGTGCCACTGAACTTTATGAAAAGCTTTCTCAAACATCATGATATTTGTACCGGTTTTTGTTAGCTGGTGTTGCAAATGTTCAGTATTTTAGCTTATCAATCCTTGTACTACCACTGGAAATGCTGTTTCCATGGCAATTTGTCAAACTCAAACACACCCTATTTTAAACATCTGATTGCAATTTACACAAAAATTAGTTGGTGAACTTCCTTTTTTATTTCATCAAATTGTTTGCACATCAAAGCGCACATTTAAGGAAGTTTTCAAAAATTTCTGTCAAGAAGTTTTGGTGCCACCTTATATTTTTTTAATATTAGGTGGTGCCAAAACCTCTTGGCAGAAGTTTTTGAAAATTTCTTTAAATATGCTCTTTGATGTGCATCAATGGACCGGATCTGTAAGGTGGTCCACGGTTCAGTCAACAGGAAGGTCCATGTACCTATATGTACATGTATTCTACTGGGTGGTCCATGGTCTGGTCCATAGGGTGATCCAGAGACCTAGTCTATAGGGCGACTAAGAATCTGGTCTAAAGGGTTATACATGGACCTGGTCCATAGATGATCCATGGATCTGGTCTATAGGGTGACTAAGGATCTGGTCCAAAGGGCAATCCATGGATCTGGTTAATGGATCTGGTCCACTGGATAGTCCATGAACTTAGTCTGTTGGGAGGTCTAAGGCTCTATCTGTTCCATAGGGTGATCCAAAGACCTGGTCCATAGGGTGATCCATGGACTTGGTCCATAGGGTGACTAAGGATCTGGTCCAAAGGTTAATCCATTGATCTGGTTTATGGATCTGGTCCACAGGATAGTCCATGAACCTAGTCTGTTGGGAGGTCTAAGGATCTATCTGTTCCATAGGGTGATCCAAAGACCTGGTCCATAGGGCAACTAAGGATCTGATCCAAATTGGTCATTCATGGACATGGTCAATAGGGTGATCCATGAACTGATCTTTAGAAGTGGTACGCAAACTGATCCATCTGTGGACCTGATCATATTGTGGTGGTCTGTGACCAAATCTGGTCCATGGGATTCATGATTTGTGGGAGATAAGTTCTTCCTACTCACCCCTTTTCAATGGGCTTCATGAGCTGAGAATAACTATTATATCATTTCTCTTTCGACAAAGGGTGTTATTTTAACAGTGTAGTTTTGACACATGGTATTTTGACTGTTTTGAATTATAATTTCAAACCTAGACTTTCATGTCATATTGCGTGATGTCAGAGTATTGCCCTGTGTGACACCTTATGATTGATCAGTATCTACATGTAGACATCTACAGTGTACAGACAAGACATAGACAAACTTTGTTTTAACATGACAATGAAAATTCTAAAATACTGCTAAATACATGTTTGCAGTGTTGGTTAACGAATATCTTATATCATTTATTCACTTCCTAAAGCTTGTAAGGGGTAATGGCCTAATTATGTATTTCAGATGGGAGCCTATACCAAAGAACAGCGCAATAACACCCAAAACTACAATTAAAATAATAAATCAGTTCTTGGTTTGGTGCAAAGCATTCTCAGAATTTTGGATATGGAAATCATGAGCAGAGAGCATTTCCTCTCGGAGGGGGGGGGGGGTACTATACAAACATTTTGGTAGGGGTGTACAAGGTGCGCAAGCTTCATGCAACCCTTACCCATTTACAGACCAAATAAGCAAATTGCCCTAACCATTTTCAGAGCTGAAGCTCAGTATTGATGACCATTTTGAGACCAGCTTCTGCTTCAGTCCCATTTCCTACCAGTGTTGACTGGTTATATTCTAAACACAATGTAATCTTTCAAAACTGCAAGTCTTCAAGCTCAAAACTCTACACCTAACACCTCAGTTGGTGGCACAATGTGCTGTCACAATTACAGTCAACAGTCATACATGTACTTGTATCTAACGATCAGCAAATGAAACCAAAGGAACAAAACAATATTAACAGACTAAAGAAGAACAAAATATTCTCAGCTACCAAGTGAATGGGACACCTCGACAATGTCATTCAAACATGATACCCAACTTCAGAACAAAATACCAACATATATAACAAATTTCAGATCAAAAAGGCTCAAAACACTACCCTTTGGCACTGCACATACCACATACATAAGGCTCCTATGAGGGAGTTAACCCCCAGGCATATCCTGTTTACGTTGGTGTTAACTTGTTTAATGTTTTGAATATGATAAAGTTCTGCCTTTTGTTTATGTACAGTAGTTCAACTGACTCAGTGACTGAGATCCTGTCCCATCCAAGTTACATGTTCCGACACTAGCATCATAGCTACAATTAGTAACTATCCTCGCAATGCAGTTTTACAGTTTTTGTAGTTTTCAGTAAAGAGCCCATAGTCTCCCACATCCAGGGCCCGGTTGTTCAAAGCCCGATTAGTACTAATCCCGGGTTAACTCTAAATAAACCTATAGAGTTAACCCAGGATTAGCGCTAATCGGGCTTTGAACAACTAGGCCCAGGGCCGTATAGCTAGCGTCAGGCAAGGAGAGCAAATGCCCCCCTAAATTTTGGACCGGAAGTAACTATGATGCAGTGGTTACATTGTATAACAGGGCCTTAGCTAGCGTCAGGCAGGGAGAGTCAGTTCTCCAATAAATTCTGGGTCTAGCTATGGCCCTGATATCGATTGCCTCATGGTGCTCCGTACGCTTACGGTCCTTAATTGGACTGTGATGTAATACATCGACTAGCAGTTTTCAGACGATGTTGCACCGAAAACCAGTTATTTAATTGCCTCTCGGGACACGAATTACCTTCAATTCAGGCTGGTTATGCAACTGAAACTTATCCCGAGAACTTACCGTGTGTAGAAGAGTTGTAAGTGCCAAGAAAACCAGAGTCAGAGACTGAAACTGTCGTCGTGTCCATTCAAATGTCACCAACCAGTGCAATAATTTACTTACCGATGTTGGAAAGAAACTCGAGAGCTTGCTCACTAGCTCGGATTTCAACTCTTCCGTTCGTGTTATTAAGGCTGCCTTCCGGGTCTTCTAGTCTGTAACAGACAGAGAACGTTTCAGGGAAGTTATGTATAAACAGTTTTGAAAAACAATTTCTTAGTCTTTCCTCGGCGATAGCGCTAGTTGATATTTGTCATGTGAGAAAGTGATTACTAAAACTTTAGTCTTTACTTACACATGGTCGTTTGCTTGAGGGTCCATTTACGAATTCCTCCCCTTTATTTCGCACACAGAATCTTTAAACTTTGTTTCTTGGTATTTTCAGTCACAAAACTTCAATCCTGCTCAAAACTGGACAAACAACACTCACAAATATTACACAAACAAAACGCTTGAAGTTCCGTTTCACGAGGATCTCTCAACAGTGTCAGCGGGAGTTACTATGGTAACGGGGACGAAACGAGGACGTCAATCGAAGCTGGGAACGAGTTCCGGTTTCCGGACGACGGTCCAGGGGTTTTATGGTGCGGTATTGATGTTTGTTCATAACACTTCTACCACCAAGTAAATAAAATTCGGGTGACATCGAATGCAAGGCTGAGTTAGATGTTTAAACAAGCAAATGGCCTTATATATGGTGAAAGCGAACAACTCCAGCTCGTGCCCACAACAGATTGTAATACGAGATATTCTGAACACTCCTATATATAGATTACCTCCTCGTTCTTGTCATAGTTAATAGACAATTGTTAACTAATAACTTTGTTGATCAATTAAGCAACGGAATAACTTGCCCCCTCAAACCATTAACTCTGCATCCCTGAAGCCCTTTAAACAAGCAATCCGTACTGTCTCCAACCAATAATGTGCAGTAATTAGTAATGTTTAACATTTAAATTGAATTTTTAAACTTACAACCTCCGCAACGCTCAACTTTAATGAGTGTAGACGAGAAAAGGTAAATAAATTCCACTTCAGCCTTCTCCAAAGCGGATATGGCGACTGATCAACCTCGTTCCCAGGTTTAAGGTGGGACTGTAGTGAGGGCCGGGTAAATTAACAATATCTCACCAGGATATTTTCCTGTAAGCTGCAAAACATCAAAGATCCGTAACAGTTCGTTGCGTTTATTGGTTAAAGTGACTCTAGATCTGTCCAGTAACTCAGATATTTTTATGACTGGCCGAAATCATTTCGAGAAACATTCTTTTTTCACATATGCATGTAAAGAAAAAGGGCCAGAATAACAAACACACGGAGGAGCGTTGTAGCACGAGAAAAACTCTAGCTACAAAGATGCAGTACCTCAAAATTGCATTTTTTGCACTGAGTTAAAGTGTACGCAACCTGTGATGGTCTGGTCTGTATAGTAAGGGTGAAATGACGAACGGGAAATCGCCAAAAACTTTTTGTGATTAACTTTGCGCATAACATGACACAACGTAATATAACATAGCATAGCATAACATAAAACAGTATAATGTAACATAGTATAATATAACTTTAGAACATGATGTAACATGACATGACACAGCATAACAAAAGGTAACATAATACAACATAACATAACATAACATAACATGAGAAGACATGAGATGATGTAATATATACAACATAACACAAAACACGCTTTTTTACAAGAACAACTTTATCAGAACAACGTGGCTCAGATTTGCCAAAGATTTTAAGCAAATGTAAGAGAAAAATTAAGAACAACCCGCAGCTCAGTCAAATTTACTGTGTTTTTTTTATAAAAAGAGCGTGTAAAAATTAAAATATAGTTATAAATACACTGCAATGCATTGCAGTCAATACGCTACTATTCAATATAAAAATAATGGGTTGCAGTATATAAAACAGTTTTAAAATACAGTAAGGTAAATTAACATCAAAACTGCAGATAATATGTGGCTGCTTGGCAGTCAGTCAAAACCAACAAAATACAAAAACATCTGCATGTTCTATAGACTTGAACCTTCCTCAACTTTGGTTGTCATCTTAACCTCTTAGATATTAGTACTACAGGTACTGATTACTATTTATATACGGATTTAAAACTGAACATATGTTGAAAAAGTTATTAAATAAAATTAAGTTTCAAAAGAAGAAGCTAGTAAGTTGAGCTGTTTGAGTTTAATTCGTGAAAGTACTGTAGCTCTTCAAATATCTAGTAAGAGGTTTCCTCCGCTTTAACACCGCTACGCAGGCTTAGATGATTTTCATAGATTGTGGTGTTTATTTTAGGTATCGTAAGAACGAACGTGCTCCGAAACGAGATTGTAGCTGGAGCTTTTATACCAGTTTGTAAACTTCCAAAAGAAGTTTATTGTACATGGACAAAACACATCGGAGTATAAAGTTTACAAAGCTACACACTACATGCACTCCATGCGCTTTTCACATGTTTTAAAATAACTAATTTGCCAGTGACCACGCTTCATGCACGTGCTTTGTGTGTTGTTATAAGCCTCCAGTGCGCGAGACACCTGATACAATAAAGGGTGCAGAGAGTTTCAGGTTGTCTTAGAAAAACTGAGAAAGATGTCCAAAGAACAACAGACCAGAAAGTTCCCCCTTTCCGCTTATTTTCTGAGTTTTGTTGCGGGAAAATTGGTTGAAGCGTCACCTTCGAGTCCTGCCTCAGGTGGACCGAGGGCACGTCAGTGTGGAAAAGCGGTAACCATTACCAGATTGGACGAATCCGTCCTCCTCAAGATCTTCAAACATTTGAGTATTAGAGAACTTTCAACGATTTCTCGTGTTTGTCACCAATGGGACCGGTTGTCACGTGACCGCTCTTTGTGGACGAGTGTGGATTTGCGCCCTTTTGCCAAGACACTTGTTCAACAAGATAAAATGGAAAACCTAATAAAAAGCAGGCTGTCATCAGTGAGATATTTGGATGTTAGTGGTTTTGTACTCACTGACAGAACTTTTGCCTTTCTCATAAAACATTGCAGCAGTTTGCGCCGACTGACCCTAAAGTCTGTCACGCTCAAAAGTGTTTCCGGAGGTCAACTTCAAGAAAACGAAATCGTTTTTCCAGAACAGCTTCGTTATTTAGATTTGAGATATTCGAACGGGGACGCTCCAATGTTTGTAGCAATTGCTCGTAACCTTTGGCAAATAACTTGGCTTGGACTCTCGGACTCATTTCTACGGATACTAATAAACAAATCATGCGATGTTAACTCGTTGTCGACTGCCCACCTGAGAAAGTTGGATATGAGTCAGTGTCTGGTTGCAAAAGATCGTCTCGTGTCGCAGTTGGCCTGCTGCTCCAAGCTGGAGTTTTTGTCTTTGCGCAAATGCCAAGGTGTTTGCGGAAGCACTCTTCATGTTGTGCTCAAGAAATGCACCAAATTACGCACTCTCATCCTAGATGGAACCAGCATTGACGATGAATGTATGAAGAGCACTGAATGGAAAAAACTTCCTTTAGAATATCTAGAACTAGGATGGTGTCCACTGGTCACTTCAAAGGGGCTGAGTGTTGCCCTGTGGCAAGTATCTTGTATTTCAACTCTGCGCTACCTTGGATTGTGTTCGATAGGGGGTGGGAAAGCCTTAACTGACAGCAATCTAACGAGCTTTGCCACGACGCTTCCTCAGAACAACATGTTGGAATCTATCAATATGAGGGGATCCTTAAACATAAGTGATTACAGTGTCCAAAAACTTATTAGGTCCTGCCCAAAGTTGAAAAGAGTTGATTTGTCAAACTGTCGGAAGATTAGTTTGTCGAATGTGCGTTACCCACACGGATCCGAAGTTTCTTCAGAAACTCATGACACTGATAACAAGGCTTTTGGTGGAAACAAGGATCCTATAATTGACTTATGTCCGAAGCGGGGCAGAACTGGTTCCTTTTGTGCCAGCCAGTTCGCGCTCTCCAAATACATTTTGGAGACACCGCTGTAACAGAAACGTATAATTGTTACTTTGTTGATATCAATAAGGAGACCTTTTCTGTAGTTCATTAATTTTCGAATGTCTTCAGAGAGCCGTCTCTAGGAGCGGATTTAGGGCAGGCGGACGGGCGTCCCCTTTCCTACTATTCACTCAAGATACACGTGCAACAGAAATGATCTTGCCATTCCGTTATTTAGGACAGTCTCAGGGCAGCGCTCGTTTACGTACAGGTC
>JAOBYE010341761.1:0-15037 GCA_025403585.1 Parazoanthus swiftii | reverse complement strand
CTTGTATTTAGGTGGATATAACTACTTTGGTACGGAGCGAATGTACAGTGGTATCGACGGGAGGGAGTTTGAAGCGGACATCTTTGTGGGTGTGGTTTATTATCAACGTTTGAGGCACATGGTAGCGGACAAGTATCAGGTATGGAGAGTGACAGCTTTTTCCTCGTATAACTATTTTCATGATGAATTAAAACAAAGAAAAAGGAAAAGTGGAGGAGCAAAAGTTACAATCCATGAGTTAATTCTTGTGCACCCAGCGTTTTAACTAATTAGATTTGCGATGTTGTAAATAAAGTTTAAACTTGTGGCATACGTCACACATGTCATAAATTTGTTTGTTTAACAAAGTATATGTGAAAAATTGTTTTCTGCATGTACGATTGAATTGGCATACCAATACCTAAATGTTTGGCAAGCGACAAAGGTTCCGCTTAAGAAATTTTAACAGCCTCTCGAACGCTGCCAAGATTTTTTAAAATCCGCAAATTAACATTCAGCTGTTGTAAAGTTGACATTGGCTGCCAGATATTTGAGATAACAAGGACATAATTACAAGATATTTTGACACTGCTTTTCTTTAAACGTCACTTGAGTGTTGACGTTTAATGTTTATCACTCTATGGAAAACAAGATTTTGTAAACAACTAACAAAGTTGCGTTTCAACAGACTGTGAACAACAGTCCTCAAGTTTGTAACTGGTTAACTAATAACTATAATAACTGTTTGACTAATAACTTTCCTGGTACTGGCTAATGAAACAAAAAGTAAACATGTAGTAAAGTTTACTACATGTTTACTTTTTGTTTCATTAGCCAGTTTAAAACGAGTTTTTCAGTGTCAAACGAAAATCGTTTTATCAGTCGCATATATACTCGAGTTCATCTGAAGTAGTGTAGTCATTATTTCAGTGCAGAATTTGAGATTGAGTATACGAAAAATGGTAAATGGTTTTTAATCGATTTTCTTAAACTGGCTCTGTCACCGTTGGCGTTTTGAGCCGAGGGGAGGAGACAGGTCTACGTTTCCTGACGGGGCAACCGTTAAATGCAAATAATTCGCAAATCTTGAAATGTAATCAGGCGTCTATGACACTAAAATCAAAACAGCATCAGTTATTGTAGAACCTATTTTTTACTGCATCATGAAAAACATTTAGCTCCTGCTTTTCACTGTTAAAGTGGGATGAATCACAAGTGTCTACAATCCTGGACAAAACTCCTTGAGATCTCACAATTTGCATTGTGAACTTAATTTTTTTCTTGATAGCAATGTAATTCTCCCTCCCCCTTTACAGCGTTGATCCATACCTTGACAATAACTTTTTCGATTGAAAACAACATTGTATGGGGGGGGGGGGGTTGGTACTTTAAACATATGTATGAAAAGTTTCAATGGTTTTGACTCGGATTGTGGGTTCTTGCAGTATCAGTGTAGAAACTACTAGTTTATTAGTTAAAAAGGATGTATTGATAGTATTCACTAAGTCTTCTCAGGTCAATTGGCAATCTCTCCCACTAGCTTGATAACAAGTGTATCAGTTTACATGTTATTTTAGGAAAAACTGAGTTTGAAAGGGTGAGCTAGTCTAATAGGGAACTTAGCAAAACTTGGCTTGAAAGGGTGAGCCAGTCTACAAGGGAACCCAGCAAAACTGAAGCAAGTCTACAAGGGAACTTAGCAAAACTGGGCTTGAAAGGGTGAACCAGTCTGTCTAAATAGTGCCTACGAGCTAGCCAGTGTATGATGAAGACTTTGTTATGCGTGTCATCTGATTGGCTCCGTGTGCGGTACCACGTGACTTCGGTTCGGTGTTTTACCTTCTGTAGTACACAGGGACCGTCCACACGGATCCCAAGTTGATCAGACTCTTGTGCTGACACTGGTGTAGTGGGTACAGCTTTGTCCTGTCTCGGGCAAGTAAGTGTGTTGTTGAACAGTTCCACTGCACCTTTCTTCTTGTCTGTTGTAGGTGCGAACGACGGGGCCTATCGACATATTGACTCATCAGCCTGTCCAGGTAAGGAAAACTCTGGTAGCTGTAGCTCAGTGGCAAGTTCCTCATGAGATATTTTTCAAGCGCCCGATATTAATTTTTGTTTTGTTTGATATTATTTTACCATTTGGACAATGAGCTTTGTATCATTTATTTATTTATTTATTATGTTTCCGGTTACAAGTTGTACCCTCCCCCTCCCTTCCCCCGTAGTTTTGGGGCAAAGATAAAAGGTTATCTCAACCACCTCGGATAAAAGCTCCCCACTTGCTTCTCTCTATGTCGTCATCAGCGAAAACTGATCTATAATTGCAATCAGTGATTTTGTTACGTTTTGAAGGTTCTTTTGTTTGAAATATTTCATCAGTTGACTTATTAAAAAAAGGTCGATGTAAAGTTTAAGGGAGAACTTTGCACCTAACTTCAGAATATTTGTAGTGGATGATCAGTTCCTTTATTTATTTAGTATCTTAGTGTCTAAGTAGAAGTCTAGAAATCTGTAATATCCTTTGGGCTTTTTTGACGTATCCCCCCAATTTCATTATACATTACCGTATAATTGTGAAGCTGTAGCATATTTTTATTTCTTACGATTGCAAGTTTTTAGCGTAATAAACCATCTATCAATCTATTTAATCTCGCAACTAATGTTGATACTGTAATGAGAAGATATATGTTGATAATGTTCTTGAAGTGAAAAGGTTAACGGATTATCCCAGTTAATTACCAGTTTTGAATATCAACCTGGCCAATCAATTTCCAATAGACCTATTTCCAGTACATCTTTGTTCGTAGGACTATCAGGCAATGGAACAATTTGCCTGTCAAAATTGCCACAACTACCTCTCGATTCTTTTAGGAGGAACTGTATGCTAAATCACTTAACGTGGCCGCTGCCGCTGTTCCGAGCATATAAGCATCGAAGAGGGGAGTGCCCTAACATCGGATTAGAAAATAATAAGAAGATAGGAATGATACAAATGGAATTGTGTCATATAGTTATTGTTCTTGATCCAACTTTAGGGTCGGAAACGTCAGGGAGGTATTCGGTTTGGTGAGATGGAACGAGACGCTTTGTTAGCACACGGGACTTCCTTTATGCTGCAAGACAGACTTATGAATTGTTCAGACAGATCTTTGGTAAGTGTTTTAGATAGATCTCTGGTCAGGAAAGTGTGTTTTTTTTATTTGCCAATACAGCTAACCCCTCATGCTTGGTGATTTTTGGTTGTATCAGCGGTCTAAGTGAATAAGTATTACATGTAAAGTTAGATTGATTTATGACTGACTGAAGATAACGTATGCTGCTTGAAGCTGGCCAGAAAGAAAGTGTTAAAAGAATGATCGTTCTGTTGAGTTATTGTTCTAGGGTAGAAAGAGAAAGTGTGAGTACTGAAGTGGATAAACGGATGAAGGGGACTGATAAAGGGACGAAGTTGTCCGGGTGGTGTGTCCAGTTCTGTAGAGTACAGGTCAAACATAGTTCTTGAGTCAGGTGATATAAGGTTGTGGTGTATTTTACACAACGGAGCGAGATGGCCCTCCGCCCTACATAGCTACGATTACGAAACTGGACTATTTTCAAATTCTTTCCAGGGCTACGTGTGCAGCAAGTGCGGCAGCCTTCTGTCCTCCCTGCTCGACAAACCCGCGATTGAAGTGGCAGCTGTCGCGGCGAACATTGAACGCAAATGGCACTGTCGAAAGTGCAAGACCAGCGAACACATTCAGATGTTAGCATTGCCTTACGTGTTTCGCTATCTGGTGGCTGAGCTGGCTGCAATGAACATTAAGATGTGTTTAGATATCAAGAAAGTTGGCGAATAATCCGACACATTTAATAGCAGTATCCCGTGGCACGCATTGAAAAGTCAGGGAAAATCGAAATACGTCAAAAATCAAGGAAGAGTCGTGGAGTTTTGATTTTTTTCAGGAAAGTTCAAGACCGCGGTCAAAAAGCATGGAAAAATAAGGCAATTTTGCTTTTTGTCAGGGAGGCTCCAGACTATGGTCAAAAATCAGCCATGGCATTTTCTTCTTCCCTTCTGTGTTACATAGCGGTATGTAGGGGAGGCAAGTAGCCAGTTGCATGTGTTGGCGTTGTGTTTTCTTTCAGTTTGGAATTTTGAATTTAGGGAGAAGTTAGGGAAAAGTCAGGGACAAGTAGGGGGAATTTTGAAATTGAAGGTTCGTGGCAGCCCTGTATGTAGGTGTAAATAAAAAGTAAATATCTGATCTCTATTTTAAAAAAGGTTGTCCCGTTCATTGTGCATTCGTACACTGTACACTTGTACATACCTTAAACATATTGAGCTGTTGATAGGAGGTATTGACTATAAGGTACACAGGAAGTTTTTGTTTGATGTTAAAAACCAATTGGTTGTTTAAATTTATAGTTTTCGTCGCAGCAACTTCCTTTCATCCTTCGGTTGTTACAACCCATAGTTCTTTACGGCCTGGGTATATGCATAAATGCAACCTTGCGAGCATTGGCGCTGTGGACTAAAGCAAAGCTTTTAAACCCCCAGACCATAATATGGCAACGTTGAGGTTTTATTTGACGGCAGAAGTGATTTTCAGTCGAGGTTCGTTTTAGTGAGTAAAAGCTGACTTTAGGAATTTCGGTAGATCGTGAACAAACAAACCAGTTGTTTTGCATGATGTAAGTTTTGTTTTGGAATTCGATGAATGGTAAAAGCGAAATTCTAAAGCGGAATTGAAATGATAGTTTTTTATCACTTGCTATTGGTAATCTGCTTTGTAGTCGTTGTAATTTCCGAGATGTGTTGCCAAGTACCAAGGAATTCCTGACCCAAATAGGAAGTACTGCTTTTGAAGTGGTGTTTGCTTTTCTGAGTAGTACACTGATAAGCGTTGCAGAGCTCTGACGTCCCGAGTTCGCGTCATTTGCCGTAGCCTCCCAGTTGGCTATTACCAAGATATCAGCATCTATCTTCCCTTTACAGCATC
Source organism: Parazoanthus swiftii (assembly GCA_025403585.1). NCBI lineage: Eukaryota > Metazoa > Cnidaria > Anthozoa > Zoantharia > Parazoanthidae > Parazoanthus > Parazoanthus swiftii. The sequence continues at coordinate 10,073 of JAOBYE010341761.1, read as the reverse complement.
ATAAAATATATTGTTTCGTCTTGAGAATAAAGAGATTAACCATGCACTCCAAACTCAAACTTGAAATTCTAAATTCTCCCTTGAACATTATAGAAAATAAAAGGAGACGAGTGTTAAGGTTTTGCCAACTCGTCAATTGACTCTCATTGAAGCGAAAGGGTTAAACCAGCTTTTTGCGATGATAATGAAAATCCCGTTTAGTCTCGGAAGGCGAGTGAGCAGATAGAGCTGTCCCTGTTAATCTAAAGTTAAAGCCAAGTTGATTGTCACTTTTTTCAATTCCTTCGGCAGAATTCTCAGCGGCTAGAATTTAATAAGGTGACGTTGATCGGTTAAAAGATTATCCCGCCTTTAAGCCTTTAACGCGCCTGCGTGCGTTTACAAAGAAAATTTAACAAACAAAAAGTTGCCAAGACTGGTACAGTAAGTTACTTAGCTGTTTGACCTTGCAAATGAAAAGCTACTGCCGAGATGAGAATCATTCCCAAAACATCCAACCGCAGCCCGGTTTCCATGTAAATGAAAGCTGTGGTAAGACAATACATTTCTCTGTAAACAGGCTGTTCGACTAAAAACCACAAACCGCTGACAGCACGTGACCAGCATCGGGATCACGTCTGCTAATCATCGGCGCTGGTCATAGATTGTATGTCAGATCTATAACATGAACTTTTAAATAACAGAAATGGAAAGACTAAGCAATATATAGGGGAATCTACCACGGGAACTACGACATTGACGACTTTTTTAGAAATTTTGCTTGAGACAAAATGTATTATTATTATTTTTGTGCCAAGTGAAATTCACCATACAAAGATTTTCTGTATGTTTTTCTGTTTCAAAAGTCCGCTGATGTATCAGTTCTTTGGATAAATCCCCAAGTTTTTGCTGCTTACCAATATTGACTTGCTTCTTCCATTTCAGGGCCAACTTCGAGTTTTACTTAGTTTGACATACATTTCTTGATGAAGGTTTGTTCTAAGCATTTATCCTATCTGTATTTCTAATAATAATCATATGAATGCTACAGTAAAACATATCAAGAGTTTATATATTAATTGAATTGAGTTTAAAGTTATTGAACTGCGATTTGCGGCAAGCGGCAGGCACAGAAATATTTTCATAAATATTTTCTCTCAATAGTCCAGTGCACGCAGTCGCTAGGTCCCAATCCTCGGAACATTCGGCCTCGGCCATGCTTATACATGTACATAGGTGAGGTTTGGTATGCCTGATATTCGTTCAACTTTGAGAATACCTGTAGGTACATTATGAAGTATTTCGTATAGGCTTGTGCCTGTGTTGTGTGTGTGTGTGTGTGTGTGTGTGTGTGTGTGTTCCACAAGCGGCCTCTTTTCTCCTGTACCTGGTGATGAAAGCGTTAATTTTGTTCCAGTCTGTCCTTATCTAAATATCGTAGTTTACTGAGCACACAGCAGAGTTGAGACTCTGCGTTCCGAATTAATAATCACAACAAAAAGAGCTACCAAACTTTCTCGAGAGTTGCTTTAAAATCAAATTCTGCCGAAATCTGATACGAAAAACGGTTTTTTCCCGATGTGCAAAAGATAAGGGTGAATAATGACCGCAGTTCATGCAAACGGTATACTAATAACTATCACGAACATACGAAAATTATATTCACCGGAAAGGTAAACTCTTGTGATTAAACTGTCTGAATGGAAGTCTCGGCACTATGTGGAGCTTCAAGGGTGGGAAAACAGACGGTTACAAAAGATAACCACTTGCAAAGTTATGAAAGAAAATAACATTAAGTAAAATAACGTTTGGAACAAACTGCGTAAAGTAAATAGCTGTAGACGAATTCCTTAATCGGTTTGTTAACTTAAATAAAGGCCTTGAAAAAAGACTAAACGCTCGAATGATTCCAAGACTTTATTGAAAAAAATATGTAAGTGTTTACTTAACCGGAGTATCTGCAAAACAAATAGCTATTGAAAATCTAATAGTTTCAGAAAGCGGTAACTATGAAATATTGTTTTACCAGATTTGTTGACGAAACGACACTTGCAAAAACAAAGCACGCCGATTGAAAGAACGTCAATGAGTGCCGATGAATGTATTTCCAGGCGCATGAAAGAAGTTACACTTATATACAAAAAAAGGGCCGGACTGTCGTAATCAAAGTTCGATATTGCGCTAGCACCCCCACCATACCCCCACCAAACCCCATCCCTTCCAGTGACCCCCAACCCCCATTTTTCTGCCCCTTGTGTTTCTCGTGCTTTGTTTCATAAACGACTCCTTAACTTAAAATATCACTTCAGTTTTTAACAGTTTCTGGTGGTTCGTTCACATAATCTATTTGTTATCCCGGGGAGGTGTGCGCAAGAAAGCTTGATCCGTGTACTGACGAATGCGTCATCCGTGCTTGATGCGTCGGTGCACGTGCGTGTATGTTGCGTGCGGTCAAAGCAAAGGAGTACTAAGATCGATCAGGGTCACGTTTAATTGTTTCCCTTTACTCGGAATTCTCAATCGTTTTCAGTATATTGTGCTCCCCCATAGAAAGTTTTTTTCCTGCTACTTTTGAATCCTTTCCCAATAAACAGAATATTAAAAAAAACAGAAGACAGATTTAAACAAAACTATAATTTCTTTAATGCTAAACAACAACACTGTTCTCTGTCGGTATAAAAATACTTTCATAATCGGATTCTTACCAACTAGATCCTGCATTAAATTCCATCCTATCTATGAAATATATTTTTCTCATCTTATATAAATATATTAATTTACATAGCAGAAAAGATCTGCAGTCTGAACGATTACTTACAACAAACTTTCTGGAAGCAAGACAGCTCCCCGCCCGAAATACAAGTAAATACATTCGATGTACAAAGTCTGCAACTGAAAGTCCCAGTTGAAGATCCGCGTTAAATTAATAGTGAATTATGATCGCAAACATGCGAAAATCACATTGAAAAATGTAGACACTCTGTAATTTAACTGTCTGAATGCGAATGTAATTCTTTCGGAACTGCATGAAACTTCAAGAGCGGGAAAACAGATGGATGTAAAAGATAAGCCGAGAAGCCAATACTGAAAAAACAAAATATTTACAAGTTTGATTTTATTCGGTCCAACACGTTTCAACGATATTATGTTTTGCTGTTTAAAAAATTAGAAGGAGAAACAAACTTTATTTTAGATGAAAGGGAAGATCCATAAAGCAAAACGTAAAAATTTTAAGAAAGAAGTTTCCAACATATTTTCTGGTCGCTTGTTATGATAGAAAACAAATTAAAAAGTTAACGATCTGCAAAACTGATATAGCTAAAGCGAGCCTGGAATTAGATGCTGGTGCCTCAACGATATCTTAATCAATTTAAAGAACAATAACAACAACTAGAAATAAAGAGTTGACTAAAAGACCGAATGCCTTTTACTTTTAAAGCTCAAATTTTAAAATCAACATACTTGGCTACACAAATGGTCGTTCCAAATTGTTTCGTCGGCCTGATGGTAAAACGGCAAGCTAAAACTTATTACTTTTCCAGATATTTTTGACGATACGACTCTTTGAAAAACAAATCACGCAGATTGAACGAATGTTAATGAATGTATTCCAGGGTGTGTGGAAAGTGTCACACTTACAGGTAGTAACTCTATACGTGAGCAGTTTATGGTGCAAACATCAAATACTGAAGATTGAAGTCTTCAAAGTACAATAAATACTAACTTTCTACTATATATAAATCTTTAGTACAACTTTTGCACTTTTGCCACCGCGACTGCAGTTTTCACAACGTCAACAACGCAAAATTGTCTGTTACTTTTTACAAACTTAAAGAAGCCTCCGCTCCGAAAATAGAGTCAGGCAATTACAGTGAGACAATATCATTAATCATTCCATGACAGTTTCTGCAAACGAATTTCCTGCTGGTGGAAGTCCATCAATTTTCAAAAGCGGAAGAGAAAACCTCAAAATATACTGTTAGCCAATAAAAATGATTTTTACCTGTAAAAAATTGGATGTAAAACAACTCTTTCGAAAAAAACTAAATGATTTCAGTTTTTTCTGATGTAAGTAGTTTTAGCTATTTTTATTTTAAGAACTGTTATTAACTATTGACCTCTGCATCGCAGTCAAGCTCAGTATGCATGTTCACTACTAGATAAAATTATAATGTATCTCATTGATTCTAAAGGAATTTTTAAAGCAATGATTGAAAAGATACAACAACTTAAGATATCTTTTTCTCTTTCTCTGAGAACGTCCGGGTGCAAGGCAAGACAAATTCCAAAAACACGAGAAGAGTATGTGTGAAACAGCCTTGTCTCAAACAGTAAAGGTCTATATATAGAAATCATAACATATCCTTGTAAAACTTTGATTTCTAAAACGCTGTGCATTTCTGCGTTTTTAAAGCAGAGCAAAAAGATGAAAATTCAGAATGGTTGGTAGGTTCTTTTACTGCAAGACTCAGAGTTTCCATCGGAAAGCTTTCTCCACGACTAGACTCAGAGAGTAAGTTTAGTATTTGTAGTTTTGAGTTTGTTCATAAACTAAACAACTTAAATCCGTTAAGGAACCGGTACTTAAATATAATTTCGTCAGACTTCAGTGGTTTGCAAGTGCTAGAATTTTGCTACTTTGCCTTCAGGAAAAGCCCAAGTGTTTTCCAATCAGCTCAAACCCAGTGTAATATAACAAAATATCTTCAGTTGTTTTGGCTTCCGTTCGAGAAGATGCAAGAAATTCAGTCCAAACTGATTCAGTGATGGAGAAACCTCTTCGTAAGCTCTTGTCAGAAATTACTTTTAAATAATTGACGCCGGACGCCAAACTAAACCTGTACAACAAATTTTAAACTAAACTTATTGGGAAAGGAATCAAACCAAATGAATTAGTCAACGATTAGATGTTGGCAGTTCGCGAATGTACTAGTGTCCGAGTTCTAACAGTATGGACTCGTGAAAAAGATTTAGCCTCCGTGTACTGGCTAAAAATGCTGTAGAGTTGGTGCGGACGATTGCCAAAATGTTCTTTGATTATTAATGTTGTTGTTGTAGTTTCCATTTAAGTCTGTAGTTGGGAAGCTAAAGTTCGTAAACTGCTGCAAACCGTTCAGGTCGTTGAAAATATTTTGTGTCAAAGAGGGAAGACTTCCAAATCCATTCACGCCATTTTGATTGCTCAGTGCGCGAACTCTGTCTTGTATTTCGGTTTCCAATGCTTTCTCCACAAGCTTGTTTTCTCGTTTCCACTTCATTCTTCGATTTTGAAACCAGATTTTTACCTGTTTTTCAGTTAATCCCAGTGACTGTGCGATTTCGATTCTACGAGGTCGGCAAAGATATCTGTTATAGTGAAATTCCTTCTCGAGCTCAACCAGTTGCTTGGTCGTGTAGATTGTTCGATTGGCAAGTTTGTCCGTTGGGTCTGGCTTCTCTTGCTGAGGTTGTCCTGTAAATAAATTATACCAAATTAGTTTAGATATAAGACTTTCGTGTTTTGCAAGCCGGCAGTTATACAATGAACTTCAGAAAATTCACAACAAAACAGATCTTGCATACTTATTGATCCGCATTGCCGAGTTCGAATGCTTGAGTTTTTCTTGATGGTCTCCGGACAAACAGTAATCTTAAGTCACCTTCATTGATCATATTTACACGAAGTAGAAAGTTTGTATACTAGTAATAGGGATTTCCAAATTAAAGAAAAGTGCTCGAAGGTCTTAAAAGCCGAGTTTTGTTTCGCGGTATTTGTCGGGAAAATACCACAACTTCGTGCGCCAAAGAGTGAACACTGACTTTTCCATCTCACTTCAAAGATTTTACAGGTTTTAACCGTATGTTATATCGTTACAAAATATCAAAATGTTTTACACAGTTTACTATTCAAATAAAACAAGACAAAATGGAGATGTAATCTAATTTTAGTATGATGATATCTTACTTGTACTATGTGTTGTGTGTGCTAAAATGGCGCCACGACCAAATATCCGTCTTTTGCCCATCTCGCCTGGCAATTTTACGAAAGCATTTTCTTCACACAATTCAATTCAAAAGCTAAATCAGCTAGATCAGTTTCTGAAAACCATTTTATAGAATATTTGAAATAAACTATTCTGATTAACGGACAAAAAATACAGTGTAGTTTTGGCTGGTATTGATCTGTTGGAACTCGACAAGGCATTTGACTAGTGAATACGATCGAAAGAGAACAAGCCCGCAAAACAAGCTCAAACGATTCAACTAAACTAAAATTTTACTTTTCTGGCAGTAGCGTTGTCGAATGACTGTTAACATATCCATGTAGTTTTACAAAAATACAAAGTTGTTAGGAGCAAAGGTGTTTTACAGAAACCCGGGGTGAAAAGAAAACTTGCTTAGCTTCGATTATTAAGATCTCTATATACTTTGTGCTAGAAAATCATACTTTTTTGTTCGTCAAAAAATTAGTGCAGTCACAATCTTTCACTAATAACTGAATATTTTAAAAGAGATGGCTTTTTCTGTATTACAGAAAACAGTTTACGTTCGAAGACCGGTTTTCCAAGTTGTACAAACTAAAACAGTATATTCAAAATCGAAACGATCAAGCCGAAGGCACAACTTGGCTGTTGCTTGATTTTTCAAAAATTGCTCTCCTGGAAAGACAGATATTCCATCTATAACAATTTGAGGCTGCTTTTGCTGCCATTTTCGTTACCATACTGTAAAAGATTTGCGACTTCGAGGTGCTCATTTTGGAAGTCTTGCGGTGGGTTGAAAACGGATTAAGACACTTTTTCAACATGGCGTCCCGGCAAAACTGCCTGTCTCCGGCGCCAACAAGGTGTAAAGCGTGGATTAATACTTACAGCAAGCAACGCGAACCTTTACAAGATTTTACCATAACAAAACGGAGATTAAGAGATCATTAGAATATATCTACAGTACAGCTTGCGCAGCTAGGAGTTGCGAATAATTACTTGAGCCAGGAACAAAAGTCTTCACACCTTCACGGCAAACGTTAATACAAAGAGACGGCCGAAAAGCAAAGAAAAATGATTAAGAACTTTCTTTTGTTTTGGATCAAGAGATTTATACCAAAAGCGAACGTACTCATGTCGAGAAAACGTTAAAACGGCATTTCAAAATGTCAGCATATTATTTTGAGCTGCCATGTGCTTGGGGTCAAAAAGATGCTAAACGTCTACAGAGTTTAAAAGCGGAGTCCTTTGCTTTCCACACCCATTTGCACTTCGGACGCCTCTCTATGTCAAGCAGAATATTTCTGTATTCCGTTCTTTCATACCTTTAGTTCTAGACTCTTTCATCCAAGGATAAATTTCCGTCTTTTTGCCCTGCTCTCCCGGACTTGGCGGCGAAGGGGAATTTGAAGCACTTTCTATCTCAGGAGTACCATCAGAGGCATTTGAGGACCCCTCTGAACTCTCAGAAGCTTTTCTTGGCTTAGCGGGTTTTGAAGTGCGTATACTGTTCCTCTGAAGCGACATGTTATTTTGCTTTCCTGACCACTCAGCGTGATTTTTTTGACTTGTGTACTTAAATAAGAAGCTTAAAGAAAGGCAAGTTGACCGGAGCTTTTGACCTCTGTATTCAGTTCGCTGACAGCGTGCACAGAGAAAATGACTAAAGTGTTTGAGTAACAAGAACAAGTTATGAAAGAATGATGCATTATGATTTATCTGTTTTTGCACACGTGACGTCAAATCAACCAATCAGACGCATCCTAAAAATGACACATTTCAGTTAACTTTCTCTGAAGGAATGCTTCAACTTTCTTGCGGTGTGTGGGATTGGAACAAAATACAGGTCCATATACAGTTATTTATCAGTATCGGCATCGGAAACAAAATCATCCCAAATTCGACGCAACAGTTATTTCTTTTTCTTTGTTCTAAAAAAAATTGCAAGAAAAGAAGTTGCAGCTCTTTTTTGTCAAGTGAGCTTAAAACCTTTTCATTTCCATCGTTAAACTCTATGAAATGTTTCCCAGTAGCAATCCGATCGACAATTTCCCTGCTGTGCGGAAACATAGTATTTGTACTGAGTACATGAAGTGGGAGCGGGGGTGAAAAGAGATCGCCCTGTCACTCCTAGCGAGTGCTCAGCAAACTTTGAATGTTAAATATGGTTCTTAATGCGATTCTTTTAAAAGACAAAAAAGGAAACTGCAAAAGTTGATTGACTAAAGCAATGCTTCTTTTCTAGCGATCTGTTTCAAATTACGTCCACAGTCTGTACTTTGCAAGACTCTTTTCGACGTTTGGTTTGTAACCTCATCGATCATTCCTGACACTGTAGTGAAGAAACAGATAAGTCGGCTTTGCACAAGAGTACATCATGTTACAACTTTGCGACCTACGTGATCGCACATAGATGTATCCGACCACATCAAATTAACAGAAAGAAAAACATATTTTGTGCACTGTGAGCTATCTAGTACCGGAGAGTTAAAAAGGATTTGCAAAGAACAGCTGTTATATTACATCGTTGCGTTATATCTCGAGATACAGTCTATTGGCTGAATTATTGCTGACTCAAGTTTTTGAACATGACAAATGGCGACGAAATTCCGTTTTGCGAACGCTGGAGGGCTTAATGAAACAATTTCAAATTATAAGATAGTTACATAACAGTTATCAATCCGTCAGCGCAGATTTGGCTCTAATCGACCTTTCGAGCCAATTGGTTGCTACGGTAGACACTTGAGGATTAGCTTAAAGTTATCCAATTTAACATACAGGCAGTTCTTACAAGTATTAACCGTGACAAAGTGTAACAAATACTGAAATGGCCCAGTGGCTGAAACGTGTTTCGCTATAAAAGTAGACTCATCAGTTCACAAATTGATCCTTTTGTTGATTGTTTTACAACTAAAATACTAAATACTGTAATCCTAAAGAATAATTCATGTTTGCAACATCAAAGACTTGAAACTTAAATTAACCAGGAAACAATGGGTGCTAGACTTGGTGTCTCCTTCAATTTGTTTCTATTATCAAAGTTGAATTCGTTTAATAAGTTAATGAGCTTTCGGAGGGGGAGTGAACGAGTCAGTTGTTTACAGAGCACTTGGACAAGTTTCGCGCCAAACAAATGAGTGTTGTAGAAGAAAACTGACCACTCTATCCATCCTTGAAATGTACTAAATATTGCGTCGTTTAAAAAAACTGCTTTTTCTTATGTGGAAATGTGTAAAAGAATGACAGAATAATACACAAAATAAATCGCAAAAGTTCCTGGCGCTTGATTGTCCGAGGCCCTTAATGTTATTAATGCACGTATAAATACCGCGGAAATTTAATTAACAGCGTATTCACACCAACGGACTCGCGATACACACAACTGAAATGACGCCGAAGAAGCACGACTACTCGGCGACGATCGTTTGCAGCTGCGAAGACGAAAAGTCTAGATTTATGAGTCTTGAAACACCAAAGGTGTAAGAATCCTCGAGAATCGAAATCTTTGGATTCTGAAGAACGTGACACATGTTGCCGCTTTATAAAATCTCTATCAGGCCGGATATTTCGTTGCAAAGAACAAATGTCTTTGATTTTTTAATGAAACTGAATCACATGCACACTTCCGGTTAGTTTAGGTGGTACGAAAAACAAAGAAAACTGCAGCGAGTTTCTAGTTGTAAAACTAATGTCTCTTTAAGCGCTACAACTACAAGTAACGTTTTGTGTCTTTATGAGCGAGGAAAGCTCAAATTTTGTCTCAGACTTAGAAAATAGCAGATGCCGCTATTTTTTGGATAAATTAATCAGTGCGAGTACATGTATTCACTTATTTTAAAATAGTTTCAAAACTTCATAACGCCGACTGACAAATATTTTGAAGAGACGTGTCAGCTTGAATGGCGCCTTGACTTTTGTTTCGTTGTATTTGGCCCAGCATGTTTCTCATCTTGCAGCAAGTGAAATGCGGGTATCCGGCGGACATAGTGAAACGTCCAAATCATATGGCGTTCACTCGGTCCTCACTCTCTCGACCTCTTTAAGTTTCGGATACCCGGATCTGGTAGTCCCATTATAAGCTTGCAATACCGGTTTGTTTTTACTTTGCGCTAACAATTTTGGCAGCCTTTG
>JAOBYE010341650.1:0-13416 GCA_025403585.1 Parazoanthus swiftii | reverse complement strand
CATTCCCCCCCCCCCCCCCACACACTCTCTTCAGGATTATAGTTATAGTGCATAATTATAAATTAAAATATAATATTTTTAATATAATTTTATATTGCCAGAGGCTGCAACTATTCTGCAAGAGTTACAGGTCGAAACATTTGGTTCAATGGAAAAACGTGAAAAAGTGGAGTTTATTCTGGAGCAGATGAGACTGTGCCTGGCCAAGAAAGATTACATCAAGACACAGATAATAAGCAAGAAAATCAGCCCAAGGTTCTTTGAGAATAACCAAGAACAAGTATGTCAGTCTAGCATTTGATCCTTTGATACACTGTAGGGTCACTGCGGGTTTAGTTTGTGTGGGCTTACCAACCCCCAACCCCCAACCCTTTGTTACAGGCCCACAATAATGAATCTACCCACCCCTGGATATTATACAAATCATGTAAATGGTGTCTATCCATCCCCAGTTATTGAATAATGGATATAAACCAACATCCACACTTCCTACAAAGTTATAATCCCCTATTTTTAAAACTGATCAACCCACCCCTAGTTTCTAGCCTCCACTAGCAATTCTGTCTATCCCCTGAATACAAACATACAATAAGAATCTACCGATACCTGGTAATACAAGTACATTATTTTGTGTAAACTCCCAATAATGAGTCTATCCAAACCCTGTTATACAATAAAGTATAATGAACACTGGAAGAGTGGTTTTGAAAAAACCTGGTTTTCTGCATTGGTGAACAAGTTGAACATGGGTTTTGACAAACAAGGGTTGATATGGTGTGTTTTTTTGCCATAGGGTTTCAATGGTATAAAGCTGATGTTTCTAGCATTAGCCCTTTGTCAGAGCAGTTAATCTGACAAAGGGCTAACACTCAAAACTTCAGCTTTACACCAAACCTTACAATGAAGAACATATCATACAGTGTATCAACCCTTGTTGAGCAAAACCCATGATATACATGTAAATAATGAATCTACCCATCCCTGGTTATACAGGGTTCCTATTTATATTTTGAATTTTTTTGCATCAGACTTCTCTTGTTTGATATTAAGTAAACTTTTGTGTTTGGTTTCTTGTTATTTAGGATTTGAAGCTGAAGTTTTACCAGCTGATGATTGAGATGGCCCAACATGATGATAGTTACCTGGCAATTTGTAAGTACTACAGGGCAGTCTTTGACACTCCATCTGTCATGGAAGACCAAGCTAAAAGACAAGAGGTAAGTACAAAAAATTGGTAATTACCATCAGTTTAGAAATGCAAAAATGGTTTTCCATGTGGCATAATCTCTTTTTACACATGGAAGGTCACAAGAACACAAGAGTGAGACCATGATGTGAAGAGGAATGGTTTCCCAGCAAGTTGAGTGTTTTCAACCTCCCAAGTGTTGGTTCCAGGCAATGCCACATGGAAGACCACTTAGAATTTCTTTTATGAAATAATCAACTCAAGAAAACTTACGGAACTTGTCTAGAATTCAAAACTGTGTGTTGTGAGAATACACATGTGTGTATGTTACTCAGCTACAGGTTTAGAAAAATTCCTTTTACAAGTTCACTCTTATTAAGGTTGATTGTTTTAAAAAATTCAAATGTGTGACAAATTTCATTGATATTACTTTTTAAGTTTTTAAGCCAGGCAGAATGTGTGCACCATAACTTTTATTTCATGATTCACTTTAGTTTTGGACAAATCAGTACCAGAAGTTTCTAAAACAATGTCTATTGAAAGAAAAATGGTGACAGTAGATGTTTCTTAAACTTTGCCATGTCTCTTTTTAAGAGGGCAGTATGCAGGAAATAATAGTAATAATAGTAATTATAATAATGATAGTTGTAAACTGTTGTTATTACTGTTATTATTATTGTTTTTGTTACATGTACTATACTATTATTATTATTATTATATTATTATTATTATTATGTTGTTATTATTATTATTATTATTATTATTATTATTACAGGAACATTTCTTTTCAGCTGTGAAGCAGTTTCTCAAGTTTATTGTACCATCTGATTCAAATGTTAGTTCTGTGAACAGAATTAACTGCAAATAGAAATACAGACTAAAATAAAACTAAAAAAGGTCTGTTTAAAAGCAGATTAAGAGTTTATACATGTAAGTCAAAGATCCCTCATACAGTAAAAAGAGATGGAAAACCCAATTTCAGGGTTATTAAGGCAAAGTGTGGCCATTCCAACCCCTGACTCTCTGTGCTTTGCTGATGACTGTACTGTCCCTATGTTTGTTTACCTAAGTGTACATGCTTTGCTTATTTTTACATAAACATTCAAAGCTGTGATACTATATCTGTACATCTAAAAATGATGGTAATCCAGTTCTTGTTGTTGAGGAGCCCATACACTGTAACCCACATAAGCCTTTATGACCAGTTTTTTGGAGGGGTTTTTACAAGCCTCCTCACCTACAAGTTGATTGTGTCCTTGGGATGACTGATGAGAAGCAGTAGAGTAAAAAAGTGGGAGCAGGACCTGGGAGTGAAGGGCTCAAAAAGCAGGAATTCAGACCCCTCCCCTTCTCCTCCCCTTCTCTCTCCCCTTTACACACCAGAAATGGTAGCATCAATCCCTGCTTTAGGGTGAATACGTTAATCATATTTCATTGCTTTCTGAATAAAACAGCACACTGACAAATGTTTGATCGATTTTCAGGCCTTGAGGAATGCTGTGTTGTATGTTGTACTCGCACCTTATGACAATGAACAGTCAGACTTGCTCCATCGTGTCAGTCAAGAAAAAACTCTGGAAGAAATTGCCACTTATAGGTGAATATCGAGTAACTACTGTGCATACAGATTCAATTGGGTCGTTGTTTAAGCATAAAGTAGTGGCTCGTGAGGCCAGCACTTATGTTGCTTGTTCACATTTGCACTTGGCACCAACGAAATTGGGAGCTTGTTTTTAGTAGCCCAGTTGACTTGCACTGATTAAAGCAGATACATGTAAAAGGTCTGCTTGAAGAATCTCAACAGTGATTTTAGGGGGTTAGAACTCACAAGCTTGGGGTTATTAAGGAGTATGAGAACTCATGTAAAGATCGAAGAAACAATTTTGAAAAACTTTCAATATTTCCGTAATGTTCTAAAATGTCAAACAAACCTGGTGTTCCCTGCAGCAACCACTGCAAAACCTGGTTTTGTTTTTCCCGTACAAGAAAACATAGGGGAGAGGTGAAAATAAACTCCTGAATTAGATGAATTTTTCTAACGTAATTGTTTAAGTTTTGCCATATTAGTATTAATTGAACTTCGAGTTTCAAATAAGCAGAATAAGAGAACGTGGCACAGTTACATGTAATATTTAGTAAGAATTGTGGCATGAATTATCAAATACGTTTTGAGAAACGAGTCTTCGAAAAGTTCAAAATTTAGAAAGAACGTATGACTTACAGACATACAGGTCACATGGCATTTCAGCCAATTGGTACGCGCGTACATGTACTAGGTTTATTATTTAATTTGAAGGTATGTATTTATAACTTGGGTTGTTATTGCTGTAGGGATCTTTTGAAGCTGTTCATGACACCAGAAGTAATGAACTGGTTGCACATCAAGGAAGTGTACGAGGTTGAACTAAGGACATCCCCAACAGCCACTGGCGTCTTTGACCCTAACACTGAAAAGGGGGTCAAGAGATGGAATGACTTGAAGAAAAGAGTTGTTGAACATGTAAGATAATATCTACATGTACTGCTACTGATACTACAACCAGGCTGGCCCATGTTTCTTATTGGTACCAAGTGTTTACGATAGGGAATCGTTGGCGGAAGTCTTGAAGCGTCCCGAAGCAGTTTTAAGTTTTTTTTTTCAAATTGATGCCTGTCTAATTTGTCGATTGTCAAGAAGCCAAAAGTTTTTGGATACCCTCAACAAAATCTCCTACCTCATACCACCTGTTTCAGTGTTAATACAATGCTGCCAACTTTTCTTTCTATGTTTTTTTAATCCTGTAAAAATACAGGGGGTTGGGAGAATGGGGAAAAGGCAGCTCACGCCCCCGAAATCATTGTTTGAGACTGTATTTTTAAAGATTGTAAAGTTGCGCTTATATCTTTCATAGTGATACTTTTGTTCATAGCTTCAGGACATGGCCTTCCTATCATGGTTAGTGCATATCAGGGCAACTCTGTAATGACATTATTAATAGTATATGTAGTACAACTTTATTATTACAGTATGAAAGTCGTATAATTTTAACATTTCATGATCTAGGCCTGGAAAAACATAAATTGTCATGAAAAGTCGTGGAAAACTGAATTTGCGTCGGTGAAGTTTATTTTTTCAGTTCTTGGCAAAAAAAACTCATTTTTAAATTTAGTGTTCTAAGTGGAGGTCCTAGCATTTGGATTTAAAAAATTTGTGTACGAATCCTATTCTATCTACCAGCGTATTAGTAACTAACCTTAGCAGTACATGCTCATGTTACTCCACCGTTTCTTCTCTAGAACATACGAGTTATGGCAAAGTACTACACCAGAATAACGACAACAAGGATGGCCGAGTTGTTGGACTTAACAGTTGATGTAAGCACCAGTTCGTACATGTAATGCAGTGTACTGTAAATTCCAAAGGCCTTCACTTACCCCTAACAACCCTGCTTCCAAAGTTCGCTGTTGTAAAGAACAAGCTACATGTCAATATCTGTCAAAAGTTGGCTTATACAAAACCAGCGACCAAGCTTTTGGCACGTTCTGATTGGCTACTTGAGCACGAAATATCTACCATTGGCATATTCCAAACCTGTAAATAGTACTTCTCGCGTGCTCTGATCCGCCGCTATTCCAAGCTCGCATGAGTGAGCAGACGTGCCTCTCTCAGTACTGCTTCTGCTTCTGTTCATCAAGAATTTGTAGTTCCGTAGTTCATTCTATTTTACTAGTTTTGTATATGATAACTCGATTGTTCTCACGATTGTCGATGCCTAACAATATTTGTTTACTTCACCGAAATGGGAATATCGATCACTAGTCACCTCCACTTGGAAGAACTACCATTACATTTATCCAACTTCAGTCCGTGGAGTACAAACAACCAATATGGTATATTTGTACTGTAGTTTGTTCTGTATAGACTATACAAAGAATTTTAATATATCGAAATTGGTCTATTTGCTACTTTAATAATTTTACTGGCAAATAGACCAATTTCGTTTTATTAAAATTCAGCCTGAAACAAAAAACATGAACACGAGGCTCTGGGGAATAATCCATACAAACTATAAATTTTATTCCCCCGAGCCTCGTGTTGTCTTTTGTTCCAGGCCGAATTCTAATATATCGAGATTGGTCTGTTAGTTGAATAGGTTTTATGAAATTTACATTAGAAAGGGAAAGTTGGATAATAAATCTCCTGTTCTAAGCTAACGTTCATACAAACAGTACTACAGCAGCTTCTAAGTGGGTACAGCGTCTTTATTCTAATGTTTTTTTTATTGCATTGCCCGTTTATAATAACTTTGTTTTGTTTATATAGGAAACAGAAGAATTCTTATCAGACTTGGTTGTATCAAAGACAGTGTTCGCCAAGATTGATCGTCCCGATGGTTTGATAAACTTTGCAAAACACAAAGAGCCCAACGAGATGCTGAACGAGTGGTCGCACAATCTAACAACCCTTATGCAACTACTTAACAAGACCACTCACCTTATAACTAAGGAAGAAATGGTTCACAAACTTGTACAAATGTAATTCTGAAATGTTGGTTGAATTTCTGTAACACTTCTTCCACAAACGACAACTTTAATAGTTCCTTAATATTAAAGAAAACTTGACTTTTCCTGGAATCTATTTTAACAGTAAACGTAGTCTTCAGTTTGGAGTGTGTGACACACATTCAACTTGTCAGTACTGGCTAAGGATGTCTCGCAAGTTGCCTAAGCTAACCCTAAACTCACAGTGGAGTTACCAAAATCATACCAAAAGCTTCGTTTAATCGGGGTTAGCAAAAAAGTGAAGGACATTGAAAGGCCAGTTACATAAAACTATCGTAGTAGCCCACAAATAAAGACCTTTGGAACTTCCGGTATATCCATAAATGATATTCGTTAAGCAAGATTAAATCAGCCACCACAAGCCGAGAAAACTTCGTTTTATCAGGGTAAAAAATGTCCTGGGGCCCAAAATTTGGTTCATTAAAACGTGGTTTTCATGACAACGGGTTTCGTTATATCCAGGATATGTGTCATTCAAACTACCGTAATTTTTCAAGGCCCAAAAAGATTACTTCGTCATATCGGGGTTCTACTGAATAACCTCCATTTTTCTGCATCTAGTGGGACCATCAAAACTGATTCAGTATCAGGGGTCAAGCATCCTTCTTTACTGAAAACTATCGTCATCTGAAATCGTTTGCTTTCACAAGCTAGTGTGTTGCTATTCTAAACGACCTCTAACTTTGTGTTATTTGGTTTTTAGTTAATTTGATAAAAGTGTGTGTGGACTCTTCGAAGCCAGTTTGACTTCACTGTCAATATTTAAAATAACAGTTGTTGTATACGGTCTGTAACGTATCAGAACAATTTATCAGAGTATTTATAATATGTAGCATTTTTAAAATTACAGCTAACTTTGAACTCGTAAGAAATTCTCAATACACTTTTCTTAAGAACGTCTAATTTTGAACTGAGGCAATTCGAGCTTCAAAACGTTATTAAGTTACATGTTGTAATATGATACAGACGTGATCTGGGGATGTGCCTTTTTTTAAAGAAAAGGATATTTTGAGGTTGGGATTTCGTTACAAAGGTGACATATTGTAAAAGAAGCAGCTCTTTGTTGGCGCATTGTTCGTGACAAAACGTCAGTGCAATGGACCTATGGGCGAGTGGGTTTTACCATGGGTGTTCGAACTTCAGTCTGAAATACGTTCTCAGCTTCTAATGACCATTTCAGCGTTGACGTTCTCAAAAAAAGTGTGTCATATGCCAATGTACACTTGTTTCAAGAAGGGTTGCTCTTTATTGAAAACATGAATCGAATTCTTACAAAATTTAACACACTTTATACGATGGAGTACCGATTGGCGTGCATGTATTCCAAAAGTTGCCACACCTCTGAACACGATCAGCATGGCGTGGCATAAGTACTAAGAAGGTATTGTCTGATCACTGTATTCCCATCATACATTTTGGCATTCTATTAGCAATTTTCTTAAATCGGGTGAAGACACAAGCTCGAGAAGAATGCAGTCAAGCTCATTTTTATGACAGATGCAAGTTTGAATTCGTGGCTTAAGTCAGGGTGTACTTAAAGCCATGTGTGGTTGCCTTGGGAACAACAACGTGACTTTAAATTGTAGTTTGCAGGGAGGTTAACAACTTCCACAATGAAAAAAATTAGATGCTTCTTCGGAGTTTATAGTTGAACTCATTATTAGTCTGAGTGAGGGATCAGCAAAGTTGTCGCAAGTCGTAAAACTCAAAGTTTAGAAAAGCCATTCTTTATACTCTGCAATTTGTAGACTAGGAAATTCCTGTGCAATTACTTGACGATCCCCTGGTAGAAAGTGATTGTAGCTAATTGACAGATAAGTAAGAATTTCAAGGCTGTGAATCATTGAACAGAATTTGTTAACAGTGGATGTATTGAACATATTCTCGTCAAGATTTAGATGTCTTAGAGACCCAGACAGTTTACTTATGAAAAGCACTAATGCATCCATACAGTGGACAAGGCCGTTAGTTCCAAGTTCAAGATGTTCCACACGATGAAGTACTTCCATGCGGTGTAGCGAGGACAGCTCACTATGGTGTATGTCGCAACCATTCAGAACCAGACGTGACAAAGGATGCGTCAGTGCCCCAATGATATGACATATCCCAAATCGAATTCTGTTTCCTGATAAGTCCAAGCTTTCCAGCCTCATGTTTTTACAAGCTGCTGAAAGTAGTTCAATGGCTCTTGAGTCAGAATGTAAAACGTTGTTGTAGGCAAGATTCAGAGCTGTAAGGTTTCGGAAATTGGCCAACGTTGGAGCAACTGAAATTATTCCTGAAGATTCTAGGGAATTCAGCTGCAAGTTTATGCCATTCAAAACATCTGACTGCAAAGCAATTTGATAACAACATCAATTCAATTTACAGAACAAGTATAAGTACCATCTTGGACACACAATTATACGAAAGGAGGATGGCAATGGGACTTATTCGTTTTTGGTTAGACTATAGAAAGTTCAATTCTATTGCAAACATGATTGTCACCCCCTTCCCCGGACTTCTAAATGAAGTTTTTGATGCCGTCGGAGACGGCAAACAGATTGGAACATTCGAGAACGATTTAAAAAGATATGGAAACCATTTTCGGACAATGGGGACAATCGAAAACATCCAAATCTGTCCCATAGGCCCGGCACTAGGATACTACAGGACCCAGGAATTGCTGATGATGTTCCTTTTCATCGTTCCAAATGCTATTTGGAACAATCAGGGCAACTGGGATGACACGGACGTTTTAAAGGGGACCACAAATCAAGACTAACTAATATTAGTATAACACACACTACGGTTATTTGCTGCAGGTGCCGTTCGGTAGTGAGTACAATGTCCAACTTGTTTTAACATTTCACTTATTCTAAACAACTCTCTTCCGCCATTTGAGAAATCTCTACCGATGTTAAACTGGTTAGTTTTTAAAGTAGTCTAATGATTACGACTTCAAAACGATCATATCGCACTTACTTCTACCAGTGATAACAAGGATACAACTTTAGTTGTTCCTAATTCAGCGAGTGTTAAACCTGCGACTTTCAAATCCAGTACAGTATGTTGTATGAGGGCTTGCTTCGCCAAACCAAAGTTTTCCTTGTTAATATAACAATTTACAAATACTGATATTGGTTTCAAGGAAATGGGCATTTCCGAGAATGCTTCGTTTGCAACATGTCTTGCAAATAGGTCTTGTGGTCTGCTGTCTAAAATCTGCATGTCTGAAACATCGTTTTCGGAAACCGGCATGCCGACCGCAAGTTTGGATAATGCTGAAGTGCCAACATACCCTGCAGAAACAGAAGAATATTTTTTGTTCATGTAGACTCTACAAAGATCGATTATCTAAAATAGGCCAAAATTTTACCCGGTTTTTAACACTGCCGTAACCAGCTAACGTTTCTAACACATGGAGTGTAAGTTCACCATAAAACAATTATTATCACTTCCATCATTGTCATTATAAAATGCCAGTCTAAAAACTTCCTTTCAGTTCCATTATTGGATATTGAACATGACAACCTTTTTTGAAATAGCTGTATACTTACTGTTATATTCATTGTTCACAATTCTCAACCAGGGTTGCTAACATAGAGCCGGACATTTAGCGGAATTTGACATATATGGATGGCCTTAATGCATGACTATCGTTCTTTGCCATACCATGCCTACATACAATATATGCCTTATATTCATTGTACACATTTCTCGACCAGGGATCCTGACATTACCCCACATGGAGGAGCTGGGCATTTAGCAGAATCTGACATACATGATACTCCCAGGTAACCAGAGTTGTCTGGATGTGTTCAGAGGTGTCTAGATAGGTCCAGATGTCTAATTGTTTCCACAGGTGGCTAGATATGCCCCAAGGTGTCTAGATGCATTAAAGGGGTCTAGATGTATCCATAGCTTTCCAGATGGCACTGGAAATGTCCAAAGGTGTCTACATGTATCCAGAGCAGGCTAAAAGCATCCAGAGGGGTCTTGGGTTTAAATATGTCCAGAGACGACTAGATACATCCAAGTGTCTATGACGCTATCGTAAAGTCGATTTGTTAATGTTTAACGTCCATTGGAGGCTAAGGACTGGTTCCCCTACCCCTTTCCCTGTACGTGAAAATGCGGAACTGCAGCAAAGCATTCAATTCTAGACAAAGCCAGAGGTATCTAGACATGTTCAGAGATGTCTACATATATGTCAAGGGGTGACCAGGGTCTAGATACATGTATGTCCATGTGTCCAGATGCATCTAAGTAACTAGATTTGTCCAGAGGTCCCTACATGTAGGTGCATCCAGATGTCTCCAATGTGTCTTGACATGGTGAGGGGTGTCTAGGTGTGTCCAAAAGTGTCTAGGTATGTCCAGGTGTCTAGGTGTGTCCAGGTGTCTAGGTGTGTCCAGAGGTGTCAAGGTGTGTCCAGAGATCTAGGTGTGTCCAGAAGTCTAGGTGTGTCTGGAGGTGTCTAGGTGTGCCAGGAGGTGTCTAGGTGTGTCCAGAGGTGTCTAGCTGTGTCCAGAGGTGTCCAGGTGTGCCCAGAGGAGCCTACAGTAGGCATTTTCTGAAGTGTCTAAAGATGTTTAGACATTTTAGAGGTGTCTAGCTACAGTACATGTATACCCAGCAGTGTGTTAGGATGTCTAGACATATCCAAAGGTGTTTGGATGCATGCAGGCATGTGAAGGTGTCTGGACTTCTCAGAACAGCTCTGGAAAAACCTCTGTGATCATCATATCAATTTAGTATTCACAACGGCAGCTAAAGCATGATACTCTAATGCATCTCCTTTGATTACCCATTGAGGCCCAAATAATTTTTAATATCTTGCTGTTAACTTAAAAGAACCTTTTGTGGATTTGCTCTTGGCTATATAAGTTATTTGTTATCTGCCTACAAACTCACTGGTACCAATCGCCATTTCACATGAGTCACCCTCCACTCTGCGAACAAGAGATGCTATCGCATAAAAATACAACATGAATAACTCTAACACTTGGGATAAACCTAACCACCCATACAGTAGATTTGAACATACAATGACTTATTGTGAGAATGTGTCAGCTGTTGTTAGTTCTATTCTCAAAGATCCAATAGGATCTTTTGTTCTGAGAGTAGAGCATTGCTGCTTCACATACAAGAACGTGCTACTAGATGGCTGACCCAAGGACAGTTATTTCTCTTATATTTATGGAATAACATTTCTGAGTCAGCTAAACAGTCCTTCTGTTCTTACTTTCACCTTTTTAAAAGGTATTAAATTTTTGTTGTTTCTATGTATTAAGATCACTGATTTGGCTGCATTAAGTGCTTTTGAACAGAAATTGTCAAAAGTGTGACATGTTTCTTGTTTTTATTATGATATAGAACTAAATGTATTGACATACATAGCAGCCCCTGCTATATTTAAAAGCCTATATATGTCAGATGGTGTTAGGTACCTAACATTATTTTGCCCCAGGATGGAGGAAGCAACCAACCCCAGGAGAATTTCACATTTTGGGGAATGAAAATTTCAAACTTCCCTCCCCTGGGTATTTATTAGATGTCAAATTTCCCTGAAAAGCTACCCACAAACCACTATAACAAGTGCATTTACAAGATTCAACGTCAACTCCTTTGGGGTCCCCCCCCCCTCCCATCCTGGGGCAAAACATTGATAGTATTCTGTAAATGTAATTCCTCCCTGTTTTCTTACCAATATCACAGCCTCTCAAATCAACAACTCTAAGGTTACGAGGCTTCTCCCTCTGCAAGCAATAGGCAAAAAGAACCATTTTCTGTTCGTCGAACTGCTCGCAGTCTCTGAGAACTAACTTTTCAATCGGCCAGTTAAAAACGAGTCTTCTAAGTGCTAAGATGCGCGAACTGCGGACCGCAGCAGCAAGTAGTGGATGTAGAACAGTTACAGGAAGAGAAACTAGTCCTTTATCAAATAAACGGTAGTCCTGAACTGCAGATGAGGCCGATAATTCCAGTAAAGACGGGACACACATCTTGGCGTACCAGCAAGCAAACTACAAAAACAACCAGGCAACAAAAGTTGTGACCGTGAACAGAAAAACGCGACTGAGGCAAAGCTTGGGGACCAGGCCAGGCAGGGACCAGGCCAGGCACTAACACCAAGTCACGAGTCTTCTGTTTTGTTCTTCGTGGAAAGTCGTGCTGTGGTGCGTGTGTATTTTGTTTTCAGTTTTGAGTTTTGCAATTTATTCGTTTGTTTGTTTTTTCTGCAATCTGCTCATGTTTAAACATTCAGCTTTCCGCACAATGACTTATCCATAGGCCATAGATGATTTTTTCTCCAGCAAAGCCAAGAAATTATGGTTGGCAAAAAAAGCGAGCCCAAATATCTTATGGCCTCAACATGCCTTACACGCTTGGAGTTTAGCGCAGTTGCCAAAGTCCAGTCTTGGTTCCTCTTCAGCCTGTTCTTGTTCGTCGTAAACATTTTTCAAAGCAAGCAGGAATCAACTTTCAAACACGAGACGTATACATCGCCTAGTGATTGGAAGAAGGACATTTTAATCGTGTCAAACGATGGACCAACAACCCTTGGAGATTTCACCAAGTTTACGGCACGAATAAAACACAAATTCAGAGAAGACTTAGAATGGTTTCCGTATGAGTTCTGTTGGACAATATCAAGAACACATTTTCGTCCAATAGTTACTTGTCATAATACAAGCCTTGAACAGAACACATTTACGTTTGAAGGATGGGTTTCTTCAGGCATGAAGAAGGTCGATGTTTGTGTGATATATCACCGCTGGAAATCCCCACAACACAAAAAAGGTTTCAGTTGTACTCTGGAGAATACGACTACCATACTAGTTACAGGTAAGCGCAGACTAGGAGCTGTTTACATGGAAAAGATAGCCTGCCAAGCCGATACCCCGGAGGATAGACACCCGCAGATTTGGAGCCCTGATGGCTATGTCTGCTAGCAGATTTGGACCCCCTTCACTCTTCAGTTTCATCACGGTAGTTGAATAATTACAGTAAGAAGACCTCCCTTATAGTATAAAACACAAATACGCACCTGAGGATTGAATTATTTTGCAAGTTTAGGAAGCAAGTAATGAAAATAGCTCTAGTTAGGAATGGCATTTATAGTCTTTGGGTTAGGCTTGGTTTTTTTGAGGGAGTCCCAATCTCTGGACGGGAGGTGCAAATCTGCCTGTGGATTTGGGCTTCACATTTTTTTGTTCAAATATGACATCCGGACAACCCAGTGATAAGGATCAAAGGATAGTTCTCTTTATATTTATTGCTATCCAGCTGGGAAAGACCAGCATAACAGAAGTGGCATTTTGGCCATTGTTTGTATTGGCAGTTCGACGTGGTCTATTCTATGAGTCAATGAGTCATGAGTTTTTGAGTCATGAATCCAAAAAAAAAAAATTAACAAATATGTGCATATCAGATATAAAAAACGAGTAGAAACCCAAAAAAATGATGTAATTAAAATCATAACTAAAACATAACAATTAATATATCTTGGCTGATAGCAAGCAGGCAGTTAAAGGTCCAGTACATGTCAACATACATGAATACATGTACATCGCATAGAAACCAGGCCATATCAACTGGCCATGTTGTTTTCTTTTGGCATTGCAAGAGCAGAGTCAGAGATCTCCGATATCTCTTATGCAATGTGCATATCACCACGAAGAGTATCCGAAATATCATTCCGC
>JAOBYE010341539.1:4101-15038 GCA_025403585.1 Parazoanthus swiftii | reverse complement strand
ATGGGGACAGGGATGGGGAGGGGATGGGGAAAGGGACAGGGACGGGGACAGGGATGGGGTTGGGGAAAGGGAGAGGGATGGGGAAAGGGACAGGGATAAAGATCGGAAAGGGACAGGAATGGGGGCAGGGATGGGGACAGGGATGGGGAAAGGGACAGGGACGGGGACAGGGATGGGGTTGGGGAAAGGGAGAGGGATGGAAATGGGGACAGGAATGGGGATGGGGAAAGGGACAGGGATGGGGATAGGGACAGGGATGGGGATAGGGACAGGGATAGGACACAGACACGGACAGGGATGGGGAAAGGAACAGGGTTGAGAACATCGAGAACTTTCTTGATAATCAAGGTATACCCACCGAATTCGGTGACTTTGCCTAAAATGCACTGGAGAACACTGTTTTTAAAAGAAACTTTAATATTGCAATTTATCAGCTGATGCGAGATTTGAACATTGAAATTTCCTCAAAAACACACTTTGCCAAACTGAATTGGTTTTAAATAATGACATTACACTAAAAGTGTATATTAGAGTATTATTAGAGTTTGATAACACTTATTTGTCATTTGGCGAAGTCCGTAATGTTCTAAGAGTTTCCGTTTCCAATCAGCAAGATTTGATAGAAACCCGAAAATTTGACACTTACGACGTCATTATTATGTCATGTGTCAGTTAATTTACATCAAATTAATTGGCTTGCGATTATTTGTTAGTCCACTAAGTTTTATTCCGATTCGTTGAACAGTTTCAGAGCTACGGGCCACGGGCCCGGGAAACCCCCAAAAAACCGGGTAGAATATGGTTAAAGAGGCCACAAGAATGACGCGAACAGGCACTCTGAAAGTCTTTCTCTGATTGGTTGGTGTGCTGCAGCTCATGCACAGTACATGCGAGTTTTACTGTATTCAACCGCTCCAATGGTTCTTGGTTGCAAACATTAGCGGTAACTTCTAGGTAGCACGCGAGAGGGGGGGGGGGGGGAGGGGAGGTTCAAATTGACCCACAACAATTTTTACCTAAAGCTTAAAGTTTTTAAAGCAATTCAAATGAAACTTGCAATACCAATAGCTGTGTTTTAAAAACACAACTCTTGATATTAGCTAAATGACTTAAGCACAAGTAACTTATGCAAAATTTAAGTTCAAGCAAAAAGTGGACTTCACAGACTTAACAGAAATCGTTCGACTTTCTAGAGTTAGATCAAAATAAAGTACAAAAGCAAAAACAAAATAAAAAGCAAGAATGAAAGTGAGAGCACTGCAACAACAAAAACAAGTAAACTAAAACGAAGGAAAAGAAGGAAGGAAACGAACAAAAACAAAAACAAAAACAAGATTAAGGAAGAAAAGCAAGAAAGACAAAGAAAAGAAAATCAGGCGAAGCTAAATGTTACAAGACACTAACATTCATATAACTCGTACAATTATGTACATATTTAGCTTTAAGTCTATAACAATAGTCAGCACAAGAGTTGGCAGGCACGTTCTAACTGTGGTGTGAGAAAAAAGTTTGTACAGCAACAGTTTGTTGTTACGTACGTACAAAATGCTGCAGTACAATACTAAAAAGAAATGAGTTTATCTTGTAGCTAGCTAAGGTTTCTTTTGCCCCGTTGGCAGCCGTTCAGCAGGCTACTGAACACTGTAAGCAATAGTGCACGCCATTGCCAGCTCCACCAGGCGAAAACACGTCTGGAACACCCACCAGGGCCAGGGTTCGGGGTGGACGACAGTGGAATACAATCCATACACGCCAAACAGCGAGTACGTCTGCAGTGCGCAACACAACAAGCCGAGTACACTGGTTGCTATGGTGATGCGGGCCACCTTTGTGGTGGCGCTAGATGGCCCTAGCTTTCGTGTCTGGGATGCACTGACCTTACTTTGAAGGTTTGCTATTCTGCGGTGCACTTGTCTTGCCTGGTAAAGGATTTTTCCTCCACTGTAAAGGAAGCCTACAGATAGTGTCAGCCCCCAAAAAATGAAGAAGGACTGACACAAAATCAGCAGCCAATTGGCTGTCGAGATGACTGACGTCACTATCTCCACGACAAAGACAACTGCGAAATGTAAAGTAATTATGATGGCGAGGAAACTTGGTTTCTGTAGTCTGCGTGAAGGAAGCTGGAGTTTTGTTACTTCAAGGAATGCAAGATGGATGAGGCAGAAAGATGACGTCAGACAGGGGAAGGTCAGTCCAAACAAGAGTGCTGTGACGTAACGGGGAACAGATGTGACGCCATTTTCACCTGACTCGTAAGGATCGATCCACAGATAAAGTGCCCGAGTGACTCCAATAATCACCAGTAGGATTGTAATTGCTACAAATAAGGGCTTCCTAGCAAATGAATTCTTGTAACGTGCCAGGACAAGCCCAACCATGGACCACAGTGCCAGTAGAGCAAAAAGGAGACCCAATCCAATCCAGTGTATCTCCCAAGCCAGCCCCCATTTCTGTTTTGCAACCGGCCAGTCAGGTCCTGGCTCGGCCTTTGGAGGTGAAGGTGAAGGAACGGGGGCCTGGGTGGTTGTTAGGTTTACGATCATCTGCGACGCGAGTTGAGCCGTCACACGTATACTTACGTGTCTTTCAAGAGCAGAACGTGCAAACTGTTATTCAAAGCTTTCTTTCTACGATCTTTTTTAATAACTCTTGCTCCTTTTTAGAAGATAGGCAGTCAGTTCTTGATGTGTGTTGACCCCATCCATAGCTTTCCTATACAAGTCAGTCTTGCAAGGAATTTGAAGCTATCGAGAAAACAGCAAAGCACTGACGTGTTGATGGTACGTTTAAGACAAACTGATTGATAGCGTTGTGCAAAGGTGTGAATCTCAAAGTCAGACCAATATGATGTTTAACAACCACCGCAACATACGGAACTTTTCAATGCTGCTAAAGATGTTTCAGTTGAATAATATTGCAAAGATGGTGCCTTTTTGTAGTTTTGTTATATTTACCCAAGTGCATTGGTTGAGTGGGTATCCATTTTCTACTTGTGTTGTTCGTATAAGCTGAAGTTCAAATCCAAATGAAGTTCTTGTTTGAAGTGACTGTAGGATATTTAGTGTCACTATCTCGTTTTAGTTCAGTTGATACTTTACCGTAACTTGATTTTCAGTAAATTCGCTTGTGCTTTTCGTGCAAAAGACAAACTTGAACACTAACAAAATGTAAATCGCTTTTAGGACTAAGCTTTTAATGACGGTCATTTGTATATGTATATATATGATTTCCATATGTATCGTTAAAACCTGATCGCACCTGTCTGACAAAAAGGCCTGATGTACTGCCTTCTCATTAAAAGCAGTAAAACAGAAAAATTACCAAGCACTCGTTATGAAAAAATACTGTAGTGTTTTTAATACCTTTCGATAAAAACCCCAAAATATGGTTCTCAAAGACAATTCGTTTAACTCTAGTTAGTTAGCGAAACCTTTAATAGTTTTAGATTAACGTATCCGACGATGCTATAAACTAAACCATTCATTACTCTAACTCGTTAAAAGCTAGCACTCTTAAAAAGTTCCTCATGCAGTTGACAGACTAAGTCCTTGTTTTATTTCTAAGCTCGAAGTATCTATAATTAAAACAAGGTATTTTGCAATTTTGCAAGAGTAATTTTGATAATATCCTTGTGCCCCAAATTGTGTAAAGACGATATTTTAATCAGAACAGATATCACAGTAATGTAAAATTAAACAAAAACGTAGACTAAATTAGAGCCTATTAAATCTTTTTTCTCTCTTGCACAATCATTATTAGATGTTCGGTAAATCCTGTTATCATTGTTTTGTCTTTCCATTTAATCAATGTAATTGTAAAACTTGTCAGTTTTTCTCAAAATCCTCACTTTCTGTTTTGTATTTTACACGCGCACAATTCTAGACTAGTCTTTGAAATTTATCAAATGATTGTAGTATGTTTCAATAACGTTTTGCTGCTCTATTTTATTTCATTCTATGGTCGCTGTTCCTTGAACAAGGCGTCTTACCCAAAGCATTTCTCACCTTTGCAAGATAAACACAAGAACCATGAGAAGTGCAGATGCAGTTGTCCTATTTATAGAGACACGTGACTGACACCCTTTCACTGAAACAAAATTATTATATTGTCATCAAAAATGTTATAATGTCATTTTTTGAGTGTTGCATAGCAGCTGACTCTGCCGAAAAAAATACGGTTAGTATGATGTCCTTGTGCATTTCAGAGTTTGAACTGCACAGAAAACAAGAAATCATTTCTCAGAAATAAACATTAAAACACGCAACAACTGATCTCTCTCCTCCGCCGATGCTTCGAGAGGAGGGCGCGCTTCCAGAGATTATGCACTGCGCGTTCACTTTTTTCTCCTACAGTCCCCCAAATATGTTCACTGTCCTAGCTTGATCCCTGGGAACCTCTGCGGAGGGGCGAGGCAACTGATCATCATTGAGATTGCTAAAATGTGTCGCTCCTGCTCAAGCTAGTTAAATATGCAAAATACATGCATGTGCAAACACAAGTTAAAATATAAATTAATGTTACGTTTGCTGTTTTTGTGCCAGTCACGTGTTTTTGTATGCTTGTTGGTTTTTATTTTAAGGAAATAGCATACTCGGCAAAAATTTGAATCATTTTTTCATTTTAATACCGGACAAGTCCCCGAAGCAGACCCCCACGTTTAATGGTGCAAAAAAAGCTCCTTTTGCACTGAAAAATATAAATTTTAGGAAAAATGGTTTCGCCGATAGTCCTCAACCAAATTTACTGTAAAATTGCACATTTTAATTAGTTCGTTTTCCTGTTTTGTTTAATTTTTAAACTGATTTTATTTGTAACCAGTTTTTGTCTGCAAACGCATGTTTTGTTTGTTTGTTTGTTTATTTGTTTGTTTGTTAATTGCTTGTTTCCCGTTTGTTCTGCTATCGTTACCTTACGTGTTTTGCGGAGGGAGTCCTTTGCTGTTAGAGTTTCACTTTATTTGTTAATCAGTAGCTCTACTTACGAGGATGTTCAACCTTTAGTGAAAGGGATTTAACTTAAATACATCTTTGAAAACTCGGAGATCAGTTCCACCCACGCCCGACCGCCTTTGAGTTTTACCATCTCCCCCCTTAGGTGTTCATTTGAGTACTTTCCAATGCCTAATCAATTTATTGTAGCTGGTGAAAGAACTTTAAAATGCGATTAGTCGGAAACCCTGAGCTAAGCCGAGAAATCTACTAGACCTCTACTAAGCTTGCGAGTCAGTTGCTTTTTCGAATGAGTCCTTAGTTTAAACAGCTAACAAAGCTAAAGTTACACACCCATAAGAAGTATATACATCGCTTGAATTTCTTTTAAGAAAATGAGCTTTCTGGCTGCCTCAAGGCAAGTTTTAAGACAAGGTTCTTCACGGCACGCTAGTAAAAACAACAACCAGTTTCGAAGAAGCTCCATTTATTTAAGACCAACTTGTTATAATGATTAATTAAACAAAAATCCTATTATACATCTGCAGCTTAGAACTCGCACATATGTACACGTAACATCAATTTTTGCATGTGACACAAAGCCTATTTTGCCCGAATGAATCAGTCGGAGCTATAATAGTAGTGCGACTTTCACGCCAATATCTGTGCCGTCGAGCGATTAAACATGAGCCACTGGCTAGGGAGAATGGGCAACCACTCCCAGCGCAACGGCGTTAAATACAATTTAGGTTTTAGGTTACGCCCAAACCTGACAAGAAACTGACACAAAAGGGAAAGAACAACAACAAGGAAAAATAAAATAAAAATAAATTTTGGACGACACCGTTAAGAAACGTAAATTGCTTGTTTCTATATAAAAATGAGCTATCATAGCTGCTTTAGACCGTAGCAAATAGAGCGAAGTAGTTATGTAACTCGGCCAGCTTCTTTGTCATACGCTTTTGTCAGTTCGCTACTTCTTTTAATTTGTTCGTTCGCCTTGACAGTGCACAAAACACAAAAGGTATTGAAATGCATATGAACAACTAACCAGTAAGAGTATTTCGGCTCACACACTGAACAAAGCAATGTGCACTGTCATGGTCCATTCAACCTACGACAAAGCAGCTTTGTTCACTCATTTTGAGGTTTGTTTTTACTTCTATCAACTTATAACACTGCAATTTATCTTTCTAGCAAACAGCTTCAAATAAGTTCCATTCATTTCCAAACTGGAGCAATGTTTCCACTGCATATCCACTGCGTACAGTCGCAATCTATGTACATTATTACAATTACTAAATACGATGGTAAATCCGTGACCCTGTTTACTAGTAACAACTACACGTTCAAATCTACATTTATCTTGAAAAATGGTTTTAACCAAGCCATTTTTGAAACTTCTTGCGATACTGAGAGCATCAAATGGGGCAGAAGAGTTAATGAACCTCCATTTTTTTAGAGCTCTGGGCCGCATTTCCAGCAACAGTAACGGACTTCAAGTTCGAGAAAGCTGTCAGATAATGCTTACTCGGCTGTGGTTGGAAAACTGAGTGTAATCCTCAAATGATATTGTTATATTTGTCATAATTACCATTAGAGTAAACTATCAAGAAGTGGTTCACGTAAGAAAAAGAAGAATCACGGGTTTCTTATATCAATCAATGAGCAGAAAGAGCTATATCTGGTCGCCGAGGTTTTGATGTCCGTTCAGCAGGCTGCTGAACGCTGTAAGCAATAGTACACGCCATTGCCAGCTCCATCAGGCGAAAACACGTCTGGAACACCCACCAGGACCAGGGTTCGGGGTGGACGACAGTGGAGTACAATCCGTACACGCCGAATAGCGAGTACGTTTGCAGTGCGCAACACAGTAAGCCGAGTACACTGGTTGCGATGGTAATGCGGGCCACCTTAGTGGTAGAGTTATGTGGTCGTTGTGATTCTCCCGTTTGGGAGGCGCCGCCGCTACTTCGGAAGTGTCCTAGTCTACGACGCACTTTTCTCGACTGGTGGAGTAGTTTGCCTCCACTGTAAAGGAAGCTTGCGGATAGTAGCAATCCCCAGGTAATGAAGAAGGACTGACACACAATCAGCAACCAATTAACTGTCGGAATGATGGAGGTCGTAGTCTCCGCGCCAAGGACAACAATGAAATGGATGGCAATTACAGAGGCGACGAAGCTGGGTTTCTGTAGTCTGCGTGAAGGAAGCTGGAGTTTTGTTACTTCAAGGAATGCAAGATGGATGAGACAGAAGGATGACGTCAGACACGGGTATGTCAGTCCAAGCAAAAGTGCTGTGACGTAACGGGGAAGAGATGTGACGCCATTTTCACCTGACTCGTAAGGATCGATCAAAAGATACAGCGCCCGAGTGACTCCAATAATCACCAGTAGGATTGTAATTGCTACAAATAAGGGCTTCCTAGCAAATGAATTCTTGTAACGTGCCAGGACAAGCCCAACCATGGACCACAGTGCCAGTAGAGCAAAAAGGAGACCCAATCCAATCCAGTGTATCTCCCAAGCCAGCCCCCATTTCTGTTTTGCAACCGGCCAGTCAGGTCCTGGCTCGGCCTTTGGAGGTGAAGGTGAAGGTGAAGGAACAGGAGACTGCGTGCCGGTTGTTAGGTTTACGATCTCCTGTGTCATGAGTGCTGTGGAGTATTAGCAGTCAATTTGTGATAACTGTTGACCTTGCTCTTGAGTCACGTTTGCAACCAGTATGAGACTATCGGAAGCGATAGCAAAGCAGCAAGATAGATCACTGGTTATGTCCAAAAAATTAACAGATTTGTGCAATGATACGAACGGAAAACAGGTTTTTGTCACCCAGCGCAAACACTGCACGTTTTAACAGCGTTGACATCTCCTAGCAGCGTACCATCTCCAAATCAAAGGTTTACTTTATCCTCAGTTTAATTTATGATTGAATTTATTTTGAAGTTCCTGTCAGGTAATGGCTCCAACACCATATGATGTTCCTGTTTGCGGAAATACAGCGT
This sequence comes from Parazoanthus swiftii, assembly GCA_025403585.1. Lineage (NCBI taxonomy): Eukaryota > Metazoa > Cnidaria > Anthozoa > Zoantharia > Parazoanthidae > Parazoanthus > Parazoanthus swiftii. The sequence goes on along the minus strand of JAOBYE010341539.1, from coordinate 7,100 downwards.
TTTGAACTCCTTTTCTGCCTCTATTGACAAGAAGAAAATAACAACAATAAGTAAATTGATACCCAGGGGTTGTTTGTCTTGCAAAATCGGTTAGATTTGAAAATAATTACCTATAGGAAGTTTCCTGCCACGAAACTGTGCTTAATTTGGACAAAATACATGGTTTCCAAGCTGTTTGATTCAAAGCTAAAATGAGAGGGAAAAAATTATCACACGGGTGGCCTTTAGTTCTTTAAAAGCACTTTGCTTCTTATTATTTTACACGTATTTGAATTTTGATTGTTATTTGATTTCAATAAACTATAAATTTAATAACAATGTAAATGTTATCGCCGAAGCCCAATCACATAGCAATAGGATAGAGTATGACGCAAACCTTTCTTCTGATTAGATTCAAATCACAAAAAAAAGTTGAATTAACAGATTAAATACCTCCTATCGCTTCAATATTGGCACGTTTGAAAAGCAGGCATGTTTTTTTTCAACTTGGTTGAAACCAAAATGTAATCTGTTGAGATCAGTACATATTTTTAAGACAAACGCATTCAGTTGAATAGACTATAAACAAAATACAGCACGCTATTAAATCAGCCCCGGAATAAGCAGCTATTCTAGTCAAACTCTCGAAAAGTAATTTTTTGCAAGATTTACTAATTAATAGCTGAGCGCTCCTTGATTCTGCCTAATTTTGTTCCTTTGACACTAAATGGAAGGTACAAAACGAGGCCATATGTATACATAACGAACAGCAAAAAAAATTGGAATGATTATTCTCAAAATGTCAATTCAAGACGTCAATTCAAAGTACTAACTTATTACTCAACGTATAGACGAAATAAGATCCAGTATGTGATTTATTAGTTTATTTTTCTGTATCTATCATCTGGATGAATTAGAACCTGCATTATCACATGGGTTGAATTGTCATTTAGAACACTAACTCTACATCAAAGTTTCCCGCTTCCTCTTTTTGAGATCTCACTTAAGTGCCTGCAGCCGTTAAGTTCAGAAAACATAAACAAACCCAAATAGTTGATAATCTTTTAATTCTTTGCTTTGTCAAATCGAACTTCCTTTCGTCTGTCTGATTTTATCGTTTGGGGTTTTCAACAATATAAACTGACAACTCTGATAAAAAAAAATCCGAAAATCAGGCCTGTGTTTGAAGACAGTTAGATGCTTGAATCATACATTAAGCAGATGTAAGGAAAAAACAGTAATATCGCCCCTAGACTGAACGCAAACCCTAACTTAGAGTGAGCTATTTTACGTGTCTAGCTACTAACTAATTGTTGACTATAACAAGACTTGTTTTCCGCTAACCAATGACTGATTCTCGATCTCAGAATGTAAAATTTCGAAATTATGAACAACTTGGAACTAATTTCTCTTCCTGCCGGTAAAATACACAACAATTCCCGCTTATACTTAATGTGCATGTTCTTCGTGAAATGGAACGCTCATATTCGCTTGCGATTCATCACTTTTCAATTTACTTTAATTAAAAAGGCAGCCGATACATTCCTTCTTGAGAAAGATGTTTCTAGTAGGGCTGGGGCTAAACTCTGTTAATACTTTTCAAAATCACATCATTAAGAGGTATTAAAAGTGTTCCGCCTTTTTTTCATTTTGAGATTGTTTTATTCGAAATTATGTGTCTGTATACGTTTGAAAGGCTGTTCCCAACATCTAACTTTCATATAGGTACCAAAACAAGTTGCTCTATATAACTTGAGCAAGTTAAACCTGGCATGGAATTTTACTGACAATCTGCCTGTTTACCATTGAAAGTAAACGTGAATTTGCATAGCGGTTATTCGTTCAATTTTCAACATTTATGGAAATAAATCTCTTCTTTTAAATTTTTAGTCTTTGTCTTAGGTGTGATCTCAGCATGTTGCTGAATTTGCCCGTTTTTCATTCAGAACTTTCTTATCAAAAGGTTCTTCCAAAACTGAAAGTGTCGATTGCACACTAAGAAAAAACACAAAAGTCCATGTAAAAAAGAACCAGTCTAAATCTTCGTGTTCAGTCTTATACATGATACTACTCATAATCTGGAGTAATCTGTTTTTTTGTACCTGACTTACACAGTTTTTTCAGTTAGCTGCTTTACTACTCAGTTGCCACGCGTTTTAAGTTATTTTTTTTTCTGCCTTTCATAATTTGGTTTTGGAAAAGTATCTGAAAAATTATACTTTTTAATTTTAGTAAAAACGAAGTGACTATAATTCTTCTGACAGTCACGTTTCTTATAACTGTCTCGTCTTGGTTTGTGGTCTGACTACGCCACTGTATACTATCTATTTTATTTTTGTTTTTGAAAAAATCAACTTTCAAAAACGGCAGACGAGCAGTTCCGGCAAAAGTGTTCAGTAGTACCGACTATGGACAACAGTTTGAGCGGATTTTCGGGAAAAGAAATAAACATAAGTTTTTAAGGTTTTTCCATTAGTCAAAATCTTATCAGTTTTTGATGTTTCATTCTTGGCCCAATCTACCTTAAAAAGGATTATTTAATTCAAAGTTTAGTTACCTCAATACGCTCTTTGTGAATCCTTCCTTGATCATGAGCAGCTAATTCTAAACTTATTGTTCATGTACTAACGGAGTGGTGAGTCAGCTTGAGATTAAGGAGATGTAATTAAAAGCCAGAATCAAAACAAATTCCAATCAAAAAGATAGAAGACTGCAGCTGATTTCATGCACTGTTGTGTTTACCTTAAGGCTATGATTTCACTCGTAAAACAACAGATTTCAGCGCTCGAGGAAAAACACTAAAACTTCCGAAAATGTGACAAAGGCTTTTCTAAGATTAAGAGCTACTGCCGAGACAGATCGACTGTTAGCAAGGCCTGCTTTCCACTCAAGTCTGCTGTTTTCTTCAACAACATTGTACAGCAGGAAACAACTTAAAGTTTCAAATACCCTGAAAGGACTCGCGATAGCTCGATCGTCATTGCGTACTTTACGTAACTCTGATCCTGCTTTGCTTTCAC
>JAOBYE010341428.1:0-15038 GCA_025403585.1 Parazoanthus swiftii | reverse complement strand
CTTTTAAGTCCCCCGATAGAACTTCGAGAGACTAGACCAACGGCTTAACGTCCCTGTCCACGGACGGTGTGGCGAAACAAAGTCGCCCAAAGTTCAACCCTCGACCGGGCCGGGATTGAACCCGGGACTTTCTGGTTGGCAGTCAGAGATCTTACGAATTCAAGTGAGTCAAAACATTTCCTATAATACTCAGTTTATTCCTATGCAATCTTCGAAAATAATATTAGAATCCCACGAATTAACCCTGACATTTTCCAGCTATATTTGTAATATTTTGCATCTTTACTGCACATTGAACCAGTTTCGTATTCCCAGTTACCGCTGACCACAATGACCACAGACTCATTTCTGTAGGGTTAGCCTCGACTTGGTCTTGAATATACATAAATACCCATGTATATACGAGTTATTTACAGTTCTTTGTATTGTTGGAGGCTCGGACTTCTAATCGTTCTCGCTGGTATTTATGTAAATTCAAGAACAAGTCGAGGCTGCAGAAATGAGTCTGTGGTCATTGTAGTCAGCGGTAACTGGGAATACGAAACTGGTCTAATGTAGTTTGGGACATTCATCAATGAAACACAGAATATTAATCGACTGTAAGCCTGAAACTGCAAATCACGATCCACAATGTATCTTATGGTTGAAACACCGTCGCCCAGAGTTATGGTGGCTCTGTTTGATAGACCCAATTCACAGCAGCCCAAACCAAACCTCAAAGCGACGAAACTGAACTGATCACGTGGTTCGTGTAGCAATGAAAACAAAAACTATGTTCCTTCTTACCGATTCTATTCGCATGTTTTCTATCCTTTTTAAGGTTGGACGGCGATGTCGTGGGAGAATTTCTCCGCCTGATCTGCGTACTGGGAGGTGCTGCAATGGAAAATTTGAGAGGTACTTTTGATATCAATTACACTCTTTTTTTTATTTAAGAACCAGTAAAATTTGGCTCAGGCTCAATGTTCTTATTTAGTTCTTATGTTTTCCGCTTTCTGATTAAACTCGCCTAACATTTGGTAAGGTACTTTTGTAGACTCTCTCGCAAGAAATGTGAGTGCCTTTTGCAAGACAAAATATTTTTGAATGTCCTGGGTGCGTCATCGGAGGGCTGAGTACTGTAGGACTACTGCACATATTGCAGTTAAACATTGTACACTTGCATAAATATTTGATTCAGCCTCAGTTTGTTCTTATTTTGTTTTTATTTTTTGGGCAAACTCAGCCTCAATGTTCTTATTAAGTTACAAAGTCACGATGATTTCGACTACAAACAACGGTTGTACTTTACTCTGAGCGCACCATCCGGCTTTTGTCACAAATCAAAAATCAAAACTTACAATATTTTTTCTTTTTTTCTTCCTTGGAAAGTTTCACAGTCTGCTGTCTAACAATCTTAGCTGTCAAACATAAAATTAGAAGTTGAATCGTTGCCATTCCCAGTGTTTTTCTTAAGGCCGGTACACCGGTACATTGTACCGACGTTCCCCCGTAGCCGTACCGCCTTTCCCCAGCAATGGCGTCTGGCAAGTTTTTTAAAGTCACCAGATGCACAAAATTGCATCATTTTGCAGAACTCTAAATTTCAAAAATGTTCTGGGGGATGCCCCCAGACCCCTCTTGATGCTTGCACCTTCGGCGCTTGATGTCTTTCAGCCCAGGTTTACCTGCTTTCCCAGTTAGTGTACCCCATTTCCCAAGCCTTAAGAAAAACACTGGATGCCAACTTGAATTAATAATAAATTATTATATGCTTGTATAATGAGGGTGACTTTAATAGAATTTCTGTCTGAAAGATAACTTGGTTTATATACATGTATTGAGTACATTTTTACAGATATGGAGTAGTTAGTAAAATTTATGTGTTCTTTTTTTTTTTTTTTGCAGGGTTAAATTGAAGCACTTTGAAAAGTTCAATGACACAACAGAGGCCTTAGCAGGTACTGATAAATTATGTGTTTTGGCTACTGTAAATGATATAATATATTATAATACTGTTTTTCTTAAGCAGAGTTAACTGCATTTGTGGCAGGATGAAAGCATAATTCATCTCCTTTATTTTTTAGGCAATTGCTTTAACCAGACAAAGTCTAGATTAGCTTAATATATAGTTATTTTGGGTGTACAGCCACTGTTTTATTTTACTTTCAAATTTTGTAACTACTTGTGTGCTGCACACTTATAGTGGAAATAAAGTTTTGTTTTGTTGCCACAAACTATAGTAAAGAGATTAAAACTGCTGTAAAATTGGTACCAATAAGAGATATCTGCAGCTTCTTCACAGAATCAATAGTTCCAAAAAAATACTCAATGAATATCTCACCCATAGCTGGACTTTTATTTGGTAACCCCCATTTCCTGGGAAATTATAGTTTGTGTCTATACATTTCTTTAAGAAACTTGGCTTTCAAGACCTGGGAGCTCTGAAGAATATCCCAGCACATCTCTTATGTTACAAATGTCACTATTATTGTGTACAGTAGAATGTGAAACGGACTCCATACTGAAGTGTTTGCAATCTTGCAAATTCTTGAACTGTCAGTGGTGGATGACTGTACCTTTTATGGATCTAATCATATATTAACTGGTATTCATGTTGATGCAGCTGTATATTACAAGTTTAACGATGTTCTCTAAATGTTGACCTGCACAGCTGCCACTGCTGCAGTGGAGGGCAAAATGGGAAAGAGCTTGAAGAAGTTGTTGAAGAAAGTGGTTGCAAAGGACATTCATCAGCAGTTAGCCGTGTCGGATGCCAAACTTGGCAATGTTATCAAGGTATGAGGCATTCTGGGATATGTTGTTGAGGAAGGCTGGAGGGCGGGTAAAATTGTTAATATTCTAGAGCAAAAAAATATATTTTGGGTGTTTTTTGACTCTGTATTTGGAAAATCCCTGCAATCTTCTGGAGTAATTCTATTGGCCAGGCCACAAGTTTATAAGTCACATTGTAATAACTGTCATGTGTTACCCTCATTAATATTTATTAAAGAAAGTTCTATTTTTTACCTTTTTTGCCTTTGATACCTAATCAATAATTGTTCTGTTTAATTTCTAAGTTAAATGTTTTTTTTTGTAATTAAATGTGCTTAGATGCAGCCATTAGTGTAAAGCAGGTTTGTTAAGTTAAGAATAACATACATGTACTTGAACGACACTGATGGCAGTGTTGCTTAGGTCATACTGGTCATACTGCAGTATTTAAAAACTAAAGATTTCCTAAATAAATGTAAAATCCTTTTGTAGGAAAAGCTAAACATTGGCTGTGTAGCATCCTCAGCTATCCAGGAGCTGATGAGAGGGATCAGAAACCAGGCCAACAATCTCATTACCGGTAGGATGATACAGTATGAACCATTTGTTCAGCCTCACAAAATAACAAAGTATGAATAATGATCTACAGTGATATAAAGCAAATTTGTGGCAAAGTTCTTGATGACCCAATCTTTGTTGTTATGTATACATGCAGCTATTTAAAAGAAAGGTTGACTCTCGAGTGTATTAAAATATGCAATATCAAAACTCAAAAAGATTGTTGGGAGGATTAAACAGCCTAAATCTGCATTTTATCCCAACCAAAAGTTTTGGTATTTAATAATATTTATAAATTCCTTAGCATTAATTAAGCACACATAAATTTCAAAGGTCAATGTTCAGTTTTTAACCCTTTCAGCCCCAGGCAATTTATCAATATCTCACTTCTCCTTATAGAACTCAAACAAAATTATATAACAGGTAATGAGAAATAAGGAATTAATCAAGTAGAATAAGCTGTTGAAGTTAAAAAGCCAAATTCTCCCAAACTGCTTATATTGAAAGAATGGAGCTCAGTTGGGAGAATTTATCATCACACCATTTGTCGTGTTTGGGGCTTAAAGGGTTAAACTAGCTGTACAGTGTATGTATGTATTACGCTGTATGTACAACGAAGATAAAACCTGTCATTCAAGACACAATTCAAGGGAAAAGGAGGGTCAGGCTCACAATTTTGGAAAGGGGGAGGGGAGGGCAAAATTGCAGCCTGTGCTCCGAAACATGTTTTTTTCATTGTTTTCTTTAAAGAAAATCAAAAATTACAGACGACGGGGGAAAGGAGTGAACCCTATTGGCCCTTCCCCTTAATCTGCACCCTGTAATTGCATATTGTTCTTATAGACTTTTTTTACTGGACATGCTGTATCACATGTAACACAGTGGCACTTTTGACTGACAAAGCGAATTTATTCAATACAAATATGTATAAAGTTGTATAATTATGTTTTATTTTTGTTTTCAGGCCTGTCAGATAAAGAAATGAGTGCCATGGCTCTTGGGTTAGCACACAGGTACAACTTACTAAATAATATCATCAGCTGCATTTACTCCTTCGCTCCCACCAAGAAAAGTGAAGCTAAAGCCCGTTACACACGAGTTGATTTTTTGTCCTAAGACCTCCGATTTTTTGGCGCCGACATTTAGTTGGAAAATAAAAACTGCCACACACAAACCGAGTTTTTGTCGTGGCAGCGGAGCATGACACAATTTCTTCACCTGTTGCTCCCACCATCTTGAATCTTCGCGAGTAATATTCTGATCCGTGATTGGTCGAACCAAGCTCTGCTCCTGACAATTTGTCTGAATCCGCAACACACTTACCGATTTTCTATCCGCCAACTTTTTTGGATCAAACATGCACAGTCTCTGTCCCCGACAAAAAATCTTGTCTTAAGCTTGTCGGGAATTGCCATACACGCACTGATTTTTTTGTCACCGTCAAAAAATCGGAGGTCTTACGACAAAAAATCGGCTTGTGTGTAGCGGCCTTAACATCTTTCTTCCCCACACAATATCAATACAGAACAAGTTGATTGGCTTTCAGGAATATGAAAATTGATCATCCAGTTCATTTCTTGTCTTCAGATAAAACATGTAACTCTGACTCTCCCAACCTTAGTAAAAGCGAAAGTGTGGAGATGAATAACAAGTATTCAAAAGGATCCAATGATACTTTTGTGAGTGAAAGTGTTACACACTCATACGTACTACAATGTAGCATGGTATTCAACTGGCTGACTGTTCAAAAAACTTCATATAAATTCAATCTCTTCACTGTCATGTCAATCAATAAAACCAGATCATTCTCTAAATTATATACATAATCATATAATTGTATAAAAATTTTGGTATACATATTGCTATTGGTTAAGAGTAATATTAGTTATTTGATTTATAATTGTGTGCAAAAAAGTGTATTATTTTATTTATTTATTAATTAAATGCAAAACTGTGTAATTCTGTGCAATTATAAAACATGCAATTATTATCGTGCTACCTGGATAAAGGTAACACACGCATGACGTTGCAAAGTTTTTGTTGAAAATTGCTCGATCCTGTGAAGAAGCTCTTCTTAGTTAAATTTTTTCATGTATATGATTAGTGTCAAGTCGAGTTTATTTTAGAATTTACTCGTGCTTTCAGAGTGTTTTTTAAATTTTGTGTTTCAGTCCTCGTGGCTCACACAATCTGACACAATAAATTTGAAAAAGACTCCCATACAAATAAATTCCAAACTGAACAGCTCAAAGTTATACATGATTGTATGATTACTGCTACATGTACTAATTATGTTAATTAAACTGTTATTGTATTTGTTTGCACCATTAATTTCAGCTTGTCACGATATAAACTGAAGTTCAGTCCTGATAAGGTTGACACAATGATCGTCCAAGCTATTTCATTATTGGATGACCTTGACAAGGAGCTCAATAATTACATCATGCGCTGCCGAGAGTGGTATGGTTGGCATTTCCCAGAGCTTGGCAAGATAATTAGCGACAACTTGGCATTTGCCAGAACGGTAATGACCATGGGTAAGTGTGCAAGCTTGTGATCATCTTTAGGGGAGGGGATGGGGGAAGGCCCTCTATTGCGGCAGTAGCAGCTGTGCAGGTCAACATAAAGGTCCTTGTTTAACATGAATTGAATTATGCATTGATTATGTTGTGCATTGTATGTGGTACATTAGTTCATATACAGGTTCACTTTAACATAAATGGGATTCAAGCTACATCAGTTATGTTTAATTATAAACATATCCTTGAATGTTATACAGTTCCAGTAAGTTTAAGAAATCTGTTGATTTTTGCAGGTGTCAGAGTTAATGCTTTGAATGTTGACCTGTCAGAGATTTTGCCTGAAGAGGTTGAAGAGGAAGTTAAGGCTGCCGCAGAGATCTCCATGGGAACGGAGGTGTGCTATTCAGTTCCTGTATTTTTATTTACAATTACAATTCAGTTTTCCCCCTTTTTCATTAATATTTTATTTTTACCACTACATGTATTCAACCATAACCTGTAAAATTTGGCAGAGCTGCCCAACCTGTTGGCTGTTCTGATGAAAATTGCAGGGAAAGCAACCAACACGAGTTTTCGTGCCAAATGTGTATTCTGTCCCAGGACATAGTTTGGCCCCGTGCTCTTGTGACACCACACTTGTTCAGTAACAATGGCAAGTCAAAATTGTCTTTCATGTTCTGAATCATTTAACATGCAGTCCTCCATTATAAACTAAATTCTATGTTGCCTATACATTTAGTACATGTAAGTGCATTAAAACATAGAGGCTTTGTAAATTAATTTCAATTTAGTTATACATCATATTAATTTATTGTTGATGCTATCTATACAATCATACATTAAGTGCATCGAACCATACTAGTCTTTACATGTACAAACTAATTTTAGATTAGCTAATATTTATTTTTGTTAAATTTATAGATTTCAGAAGAGGATATTGAAAATATAAAGTTCCTATGTGAACAGGTTTGTACCAGGCAACTTGCTAATAGATACCGTACAGTACATCCCCTGTATGTGAATTGTTAGAGACTACATGTGTGTCATCTTTTGTCTTCATATTTATTATCTGTGGTATACATTGGTCTTATTTTCTTGCCACACATGTATGCACAAATCTTATTGAATGGGGGGAGGTGAAGGGGAGAGGGTGGATCCAGGCCTGTAGGCAGGATTTTTGTTGGGGGGTGTGAATTTTGTAAACTTGGACTCTTAAAAGCCAAATTTACGGGACAAACACACTTATGGCCGTTTTTTTTTAGTCGTTTCAATTTTCGGTAGCTCCAACTTATGATAAACCTATTTGGGATTCATCATCGTCTTATTAAACCTCCAAATGCAGACCTTTTTGCGTCCATGGGGGAGTGCGTACGCACCCCGTGCACCCCCCCTGCCTACGGGCCTGGGATCAGATATAGGACATTTGCTGATTTCTGCCAGTACAAATGGTTGATATCTCAGAGTGTTCTAGCAACAGTAGCTAAAGAAAACCAAAAAGGATGCTCCAATTTACAAATCAAGTGGGAACCTTAGACTTCTCTGCGCTTTATTGGACTATTTTACATAATTAGAAAGGTTTGTGATAATGACAGGGTGCTGCTACATAAAAAAAGGGCTCTGAGAAAAAGGACAGAGCACAGCACCCTTCTGTTTTGTTAGTACACTGTTTCACCAATCTTGACCAGTATTTGTGACGCAGTGCAAAAAATTATCCCAGAGTGGAAATTTTCAACAAAATTCTCCAAAATAATCAAATGCCACAGTCATACTCCCTTTCCCCCTTTGTTTACGCAAAGCATATATTTGATATACTGTATGTATAATATTAAAAAATGATATGATCAGAATGAAGTAATACAAAAGAGCAGCACATGGTACCAGAATTATTCAGGGTCCAGATATTTGAATAACTTAAAACTTACTGCTTTAAAATGTGTTGCAGATTGTCGAGATTGCCGAGTATAGGGCTCAGTTGTATGACTACATTAAAAATCGGATGATGGCAATCGCTCCAAACTTGACCATCCTTGTAGGAGAGTTAGTTGGTGCAAGGCTGATTGCTCATGCAGGTATGTACTTCTACAATTATAATTATGTAGAAATTAATTTTATTAAGATGCTCACATTTGTAACTGAGATCCACTTCAGATATAAGGGTTTTAAGTAAAGAGTTAGGTTGATTCAGGGTTTGTGCTACTCCTTAAACTCCTTGAAAACTCCTTGAATTTGGTTTTCATTTTCAAGGGCGCTTGAAAAGCCCTTGAATTTTGGAATTTATCACAGACTCCATGAAAACACCTTGAATTTTGCACTTGCTGGTTTCAATCTGGTGCAGGTTTAAGAAGCAAATGTTGCAAAATTTATAAAGCACACTTTTGTATAAATTTGTTTGTGAAGACTGAAGTGGGTTTTCATTGAGCGATTTTTACATGTACAACCGAACGGTGTTCTTGCACCGAGTCGACAGTTCTCATTATTATAGACACAATACCCTGCCTAAAAATACTCCTTGAAAATGAAATTTGACTCCTTGAATACTCCTTGAATACTCCTTGAATTTTGTAGCTGATGGTCAGCACTAACCCTGTTGATTAGATATGTAACAAAAAAGATGTTAATCAACCATTAGATTAGAAATTTTAATTTACATGTACCTGTATCTATGAAGAGTAGTTGACCAAGGCATTATTAGGAAGTTAAAACCATCATGATCAAATAGAGGTCAATCTTAGCTAATGAACTTGCAGGCTGAATTGGAGGTGTTAATCCTGGCACAACCACTGTTTGCCATTAAGGATGCAGGCAACAGATGTGTTTTCTTCACAAAAGACTCTTTCTCATTGCAAAGGAAAATTAATGCTACTAGCTAAATGTACAATACAAAATAGATATCATATTAGACAAAACCTGTAAAATTTGGCAGAGTTGCCCAATTATAATGGCAGTTCTGATGAAAACTGCAGGGAAAGAAATAAACAGGAGTTTTCGTGCCAAGTATGTTTTCTCTCATAGACATAGTTTGGCCCCGTGCTCTTGTGACATCACGTAACTTACAAGCAATTCCTTTGACTGTTTAATTCATGATGTGCATGTAGAATATCTGAATACGGTAAGTGTACAGTAGTTCCGGTTTAGTTAAACCTGCTTTGTTCCTTCTTCAAGGTTCTTTACTCAACCTTGCTAAGCATCCGTCATCTACAGTGCAGATTCTCGGAGCTGAGAAAGCTTTATTCAGGTGGGTAAAAAACAGTTCGAAGGGAATGTTAATCATTAAAGTTCTGATATTTGAGAAAATCGGAGAAACCGAAAACAGTTTGAACTATTAGTTCAGCCAATATATGTAACGACAAGTTCACTTTTACCATTCAAAAGTATGTAAAGAGTTAGTAAAATAACAGTTTGCAAGTATCTTTTAAACGCTATCAAGTGTTTTGTTAAAGATGCAAAAGTTAAGTATAATGGACAAGACAAAGGTTGAATGGATTGTTGCAGACTTGTACTACAATGCAAAATGTATGTAAAAATACTATTGATTTCATTCGTTGTAGGGCACTTAAGACAAAGCATGATACTCCAAAGTATGGTTTGATCTACCATGCATCGCTGGTTGGTCAGACTAATCCGAAGAACAAAGGAAAGGTACAGTGCCGTACAAAGTGATAGCGTTATAAGCTTTGCTCTGACGAAGGGCTAACGCTCGAAACGTCAGCCTTACACCAAACCTTACGGCAAAAAACATGCCACATCAACCTTTGTTGATCAAAACCCGTTATAAGCTTTGGTTGAGAGTTCCATATACCGGTAGTTAAATGTAAACTCTTCCATTCAAAACGCTTTGCTACCTTCACTAGATAATTTTTTTTACTGATGAAGTGCATACTAATAAAATTAATAATATTGTTTGTCAATGATTATGTGGATAAGTAAAGTGCAGCCGTATACATATGTATAGAATAAAGTGAATTGGTATTATAAAAAAAAGAATGTGTCATTTTTTGTTTTTTTTGTAATTTGTCAATTTTACAAGGTATGAATTTTGATAAATCTCGCAGCTGACTGAATAAAAGATATTTTATACCACAATAATAGACAAATGCGAACAATTGAACACCCAGCAAGAAAACTAAGAAAAAAGAAAAAAAATACTGATTTAGAGCTTGTGTGTGCACGTATGGGTTGAATGTGTCTGTCAAATAAATGTGCCAAACATGTTCTCTCAGATGAGCACTCCAATTGACCTTACCGAAAAAGATCCGTGTCGGATGTACGTTTTACCTCAGCACCTTGTTAACCTAACACAACCAGTAGACATAGATACAGTAAAGCCATATATATGCTTTAGCGAAATTCATCCCTGTACAGTAACAACGTTGTGTATACTTGATTTGAAGTTTTTGTAACTTTTCTGTGCGTTTTACAAGCATTTTAGGATTTTCGTGCGCTAAGCATTCTGGGTAAAAGTGCCAGTCGCCATGTTTTTTGGTACAATCAATTAAATCAACCAACAAATGACTTGTAACCAAGTCTAAATTAAAAGGAACTGGGTGACATAAATACTATGAGTTAAATTAGGACCAGGTACTTACCGAACAGTTTCTTTCAGATCTCGCGTATGCTGGCTGCCAAAGCGTCCCTGGCTGCTCGCGTTGATGCTCTCGGCGAGGATGTGGGAACAGACATGGCCGTTGAGAGTAAGGCAAAGCTGGAGTCGAGACTAAAAATGTTTGAAGGCGACCAGGTAAACCAAAACAGTCCCAAAACTCAGTGTTACATGTACTGTACATACTGTAAACGATTTATTAAGCGCCGCGGCGCTATTTTACGTCTTTTGCAGTTAAGGGTGCGGCGTTTATTTGAGAGCGGCGCTTTCTTGAAGCGCAGTGGAAACAGTTAATCGTTATTGAATGATATTTGATGAAAATTTTAAAAAAATGCTTCTTTAATCGCAGTTAAGTATTAACTGCAGCTGTTAATGGTTTGGTTTTTTTGTAGATGAGAAAAATTAGCGGTACTGGCAAGATGAAAGCACGAACAGACAAGTACGAGAACAAAAGGTACAGTATTAAAAGAGTTTTTTTTAAAATGCAGTAAATACATTTCTGTGTTTATTTAAGAGATACGCTCGTGGTGCTTTTCGAGTGTTGAATAAAAGAACATATTTGATATAACATGTCAAGTATTTTACAAATTTTTAAGTCTATGTGATGTTGTTGTGACTGTTTTTATGATTCACATGATCCTAGCCAAGTGAAGTCTTACAATCCAGCAGCTGACTCTACGATTGAAAAGCCATCGAAGAAGCGAAAGCACGAGAAAGAAGAAAAGAGCGAAGAACAAAAGTCGTCTAAAAAGGCAAAGGAACAACACGAAGAAGAAGAAGAAACCCCAGCTGATGTGGACGATGGTAAGGCATAGATGCAAAATGAACATGCTGTAGTCTCTGTGTGTTTGCGCGTGTGTGCCCGCGGTTTTTTTGTTTGTGTGTGCACGCTTTTGTGTGTACGCGTGTTTTTTGTGTGTGTGCGTTTGTTTGTTTGTTTTTTGTGTGTATGTGTGTTTGTTTTTGTGTGTGCGCGTTTTTTATGTGTGCGCGCGTCCTTTTCTGTGTGTGTGCGTTTTTTTGGGTGTGTGTGCGCGTATTTTGTGTATGTTTGTGTGTGTGCGCGCGCTTATGTGTGTGTGTACGTTTGTTTGTATGTGTGTTAATTTGTGTGCGTGCGCGTTTGTTGATGTGTGTGTGCACGTGCGCGCGTATGTTGGTGTGTTTGTTGTGTGTGCGCACGTATTTTGTGTGCATGCGCGCGTTTGTTTGTGTGCATGTGTGTGCGTTTGTATGTGTGAGTGTTTGTGTGTATGTATGCGCACGTTTGTTTGTTTTATTGTGTGTGCTCGCGTTTGTTTGTACTTGTGAGTGTTTGTGTTTGTGAGTACCTGTTTTTCTGTGTGTGTGTGTGCGTGCGTACTTGTTTGTTTGTGTCCGGTGGGTATGGACTTTGTTTGTTTTGTAGTTACAAAAGACGAGTCGTAATAAAGCCTTCTTGTATAGTTAAGTTACTCAAAACAGATTGCTTCATATAGGAGGGGCTCAATCTTAGTTCACGAGATGGTAGTGCAGTGGTTTGCATTGTAACATAGTAGTATTACTAACAACAATATATATTATTGTTGTTGTTCTTCTTCTTCTTCACGATGTTGCTGTTATTACTATTATTATTTTTCTTATTATATTAAACTATGTTTTGGGAGTCACAAATAATTATCTTCTTACCCGTTACTATATCGTATTTCTTGTTCATATGTCATGAGATGCACAGCTCCAGCGTAAAAAAATAATTCCCCTTTTGGATTTTATGTTAAGTAAAGTATATTATTGTCATCATTATTATTACCTGTCAGTATGCTTCTAAGCAAAATGGTTAATTGTTTAAATTAAACTTCGAGCCTTGCCAGGAAACCATGAACCTAACACTTATTCCCAGTATCAAGCTAGGCGGGTCTTTCATGTTGGTTGCATTATTTTAGCCTAAGGTGCTTGCTGCTCAATAAAATCATGTGTTTATTGTATAATTCTGACCAACAACGGAACATATTGCTTCTAACTATGACCCGCTTAACTTCTATAGTTTAACTGTTATCTGTTTTTTTTGTTTGTTTTTGTTGTTTTTTTAAAGACGAGATTACAGCCAAAAAGATGAAGAAGAAGAAGAAAAAGGAAAAGGCAGAAAAAAGGATAACGGATGACGCAGACGATGCAAAAGAAGAAACACTAGTGGTTAGTATTACAATATTACTGTATTACACGCTTTTTTAGAACAAGAACAACGAGGCTGAGATTGGCCAAAATTTAAGAACAATTTAAGAACAAGCAGAGGCTCGGGCTCGATAGCTAAATTTTTCCTGGGATAATCACTGGAAATCGCCTCGGGCAAAATGACTCGGCGAATCCATGATAAATCCACTGGGATGAATTGATTAAAATGCACCCGCCATGCAATTCGTTTTCCAATACATGTATTGCATTACCTTAGGCTTAGTTTTTATTCGATTTAAACCACATATAGAAATAAGAACAATTTAAGAACAATTTGAGGCTCAAATCGCCAAAAAAATTAAGAACAATGAGCCTCGGCCAAATTTACTGGTTATTATAAAAAAAATGCGTGTACTCATATTCCGTTTTAGGACTTTCTAAATTCACAACACTTTACATGTAGGCCCAGGGTACATGGCGGACTTTTACGGCTCAATAGATATCGCTGTGGTCGTGTATCAGGGTTATTCATCATATTTCATGGCTGTTTATGGTTATCTATGGTTAGTGAGGTTTAAGATTTGGGTCAGGCCGTTACTTCTGTCTCGTAGAAAAGGGATAGCATACGATGAAACTTTGGTTGTTGCCAGCGAGTTGAGTGGATGGTGACTTCGCAGCTTTATAGACCCGTCACACTCGCTTTTCTTTGGGGTTTTCAACTTCTATTTTCTTGAAGTTTTTGTAAGTCTTAACTGTCCGTCATCTTGAACCAAAGTCGTGTGATTTTACTGATAGCTTGGGTACGAGACACGACCAGGCCAATCGCAACCGTTTTACGGTTTTTAGAGGATTCTTCCTTGAAACTCTTTCAGCCCCGGCTAGTTATTCAGTATGTAAATTCTCCTTACTTTATCCACATAAAATAAGTCATTTGGTAATGAGAATAAAGCATTTGATCATACACAGAAATTTATCAAAGATGAAAAACAGAATTCTCCTAACTTGTTTACAAGGAAACTTTGGAGACAGTTTAGGAGAATTCAGCAATACGCCATATGGCGTGTTTGGGGCTGAGAGGGTTTAAGTGATCGTCACCAACTGCACTTACATCATCTTGCTCAATATCTTCCTTGTCCGTATCAGCTTGTGCTGACGCTTATCTCAAAATTGTGATCCAGACTTACGCAATCCGTAAAACTAATCCTAACTAGAAAATTTACAAGTAAAAAGAAGTTAAGAAGTGCGATTGTCAGTTTGAGCGTTGTGAATGAGCCCTAATCGAATCGAAGCCACGACACCTAGTGTCATGGCGACATCAGAGTGTCAGTTTTTTTCTTTTTCGATTTCTCTTACTTTTGCTTTGTTCGTTTCTTAATATTTCAAGAATTAACGTATGGTGATGGTCACATTGATTGAAACATGCTTATATCCAATTTGCGGGTAGTTTAACAAACGCTAACTCTGGTGTTCTCTTGTATTGCAGGCTCCTGAAAGTGGAGAAAAGAAGAAGAAAAAGAAAAAGAAGAAAAAGACGGAGGAAGAAGCAGACTAGAATGTACAAAAAATATTCTTTATAATTTTTTAATCCATCCCAAGTTCATCCTCTTGTTAAGAGTATCGATCCTTAATCGGCTATCTCGTTTTCTGGCGCAGAGGTCAACAATGCTCACTTAACGTCAATACTGATATGTAGTTACTGTTTTATAAACAGTGAGTGTTGTAAAATATATGAAGAATCATCCACAAGCAGACAGTGGAACGATTTGCACGAATTGATAATTTGCACGGAGTGTTCACTAGCTTTTAAGAAAATGAAAAATAAAAGACAATCCCACTGCTTGTTTTAACTTGTTTGTACTTTACATTTTAGTTAATTTATCTGTTCTAGACATGTTGGTAGGGGGAAATTTGTTGGTACAAATACGTACCGCTGGTTGATACTTTTTGAACGTTGGGCAATGGACTCTCACACAGTTGGCATCCGTTCTTGTTTACTGATTTGTGCAAAGCAAACTAAAGCAGCGTTATCGTCTCTTCTGAGACGATTCACACACCCGCTCTGTCGTCTGTTTTTGTGATAACTAACAAAGCAACTCTGTCGTCTGTTATCATAACAGTGCGACGAAGCACAAAACAGTTCTGTCGTCTATTTTTGTGGTGCATGGTTTACAAAGTAGCAATGGCGTCTGTTATTGCAAAGCAGTTGTGTCGTCTGGTGTTGTAGTTACGCAAAACGCAGCTCCGTCGTGTGCCGGTTCATTGAGATGACACACAAAGCAGCTCTGTCGTCTATATTAGGTGACACACAAATCAGCTCGATTGTCTATTATTGTGGATATACACAAATACCAAATTATAGTTGATCTCGGATTTTCCAGTCTCGGATTTTTCCAGTCTCAGATTTCCAGTCTCGGATTTTAGTTAGTCTCAGATTTTATAAAGTTGAATAACTT
>JAOBYE010341317.1:0-11208 GCA_025403585.1 Parazoanthus swiftii | reverse complement strand
GGAAATGTAAAACAAAGAAAAATCACACTTTTCTAGTTAACTGAATAAAAGAACGCAAAATAATGTGCAAGACTCCACTAGGAAATGTAAAACAAAGAAAATCGCACTTCTCTAATTAATTGTGTTTTGTTTTGGAGTCTCGCGCATTCTTTTGCCCTCAAGTATGGCCTATTCTTCTCCAGTCTTAACTCTGTCGTCTTTCTTAAGGGGCTCTGTCGTCTGTTATTGTGGTGACACACAAAGCAGCTGTTGTCTGTTATCGTGGGGCTCTTTCGTCTTTCATGTTGACTCGCAAACAAGCTCTGTCGTCTGTATATTTCGGTAATCAGTTTGAAGAAAAATGTCGACACAATTTGGCAAAACAAGGCGTCCAACACGGCATTGCCATTACTGAAAAGTGAAGCAAAAGTTTTCAGCAATTTTATTCTCCAATAAATTTGGGGAAAAAATCACCAGATTTGGTGGTTATGCCGTGAATATCAAGAAAGTTCTCCAACTGAATAACTTTGCAAACAAGGAAACCAAGACAAAACTTTATAAACTTTAGGTTTGGATTTTTGGCAGTCATTTGTGAAAGGAACTGTAAAAATGCACCAGCATCAAGATTGGCATGCAAGAGAGACCATTGACAGAAAATACAATGACGGAAAGGGGAGGAAAAAATTAAAAGGGAAATAGGGAATTTGCATGTCCAGTATGCTAGGACAAGTGAACCAACCAAAAAATGAGATTTTACTTATTCTCCATCTTTCTCCTGAAAGTTGTGCATCAGTTGATGCTTTGATTCTAATTAACTTACTCTGTTAACAAGATGTCTAGGAACTTGCTAGAACCAGTTGAAAAGACTGACTACAAAATAAATTGCACACAAAATCTGAATTTTCCCAATCCAGGAATCAAAATAATGCTCGCAACACCCTTGTTACTTTTAAAAAGATCACAAGGGACTAAAAAATATACAGACAAAGCCACCAGGAGAGATGCTTTATTTAAACTTTGTATCCATTTGACAAGCCATTTGAAGCCAGTAGTTCATGATGGAGATGAATCAAGTCTAAGACCATTCAGCGCCTGCTGCTCCACCCCAACTTTCCTGACCCTTTGACTCTGCAGGCTCCGCTCCCCACTCAATCTTTCCACCTGTAGTGGTGGTCTCTGCTCCCCATTCTGTGACCTCGGGTGCAGCTGAACCAAATGCTGCAGGTTGCACAGGCACGGCTGGAGCGACGGTCTCACTGCCCCACTGAAATGGAACAAATTTGAGTCAAATTTCAAATAAAATGACACAGCAGACAGAGTATTACAACCACTAAAAGGAAGAACAAATGAAAATCCAAAAATTGTATAATCCTAAAAATTATAAACATTCTTCAAGTATGGTAACAAAGTGGAAACTTTATTCTTGTTGGAAAATTTCATTTTTCAAACAAAACTTTCAAATAGGGTTATTGTAACTGTTCAACCAAAAAAATTTTATTCATTGTACTTGAATATTGCAAAATAAACTTGGAAACTTCTTACTTAATTTTTTATATACATGTAATGATATTGCAGGTTTTCTTAATTTTGCATTATGGTTAACTCAACTGTAAAGCAACTGTAAAGCAGCTGTAAAGTTTACCACAGCTCTTCACCTTCAGAGAAAGTAGAGTTTATGATGTCTAGTATGTTTTATAATTTATGGGTAGTGAGTAGTAAATTTTTGAGCTTTCCAGGATGCTTGGACTGCCATTTACGGTTGACGTATTAAGAAATAAAATTGGTAATGGGAAAGATTCCACATCCTTTTTTCAGAAGATCTGACACTTGATCAACATTTCCGAGATCTGCAATTTTCAGATACCTTTCACCCCCTTCCCTCACAATACAATCACGGTGAGTTCACTTGAAAACATCATAACCCCCCCCCAAAAAAAAAAGGTGGAAAAGATCTTTGAGTTTCAATGACAACTTTGATGGTAACCAACTTAAACTTTTCAAAAGGGGATATCGCAATAAATACTTTTTTGATAGTACTTATTGTAAAAGACACCTTAAGCAACAAAACCACAAAGACTTACATCAAGAACTCCAGCAGAGGGAGTCTCGGCACTCCAGTCAGTGACTGGTGCCATGGCCTGGTCAGTAGGAGCAGCTCCACCTCCCCACTCAGACTGATAGCTGGGTTGAGGCTCCTCCGTGGCCCTAGCCAGCCTCTCCTGTTCTTCCTTCTCGGCCTGAAGGAAATGTTGTGTAAGACAGAAGCATGAAGGCCTTTATGTGCAACAGGTTAACAACACCTGTATTCGCCTTAAAACTATCAATATGAAATTTAAGTTAAGCTGTGAGACTAGAAGAATTTATCATCCACTTCCAGTATGAAAGCTTAAAACTGTGTTTCATTCTAGTCACTAATAAATTATTAAAGAAATTAAAAATTGCAATCAAGGTTTGTGATGTTACAAACTGGTAGCTGGAAGTTTGTCATTCCTGGGTCTTTTGAGATTTCATTAAGACAGTACCAGATAGGATTTTGTACCAGCACAAAATTCATTGCATTATCATTTATGGTGTAAACAGGAATTACAGTTTTTTACAAAACAAACAACTAATTTGTATCCAATGTATAACATATCTGTTGTAATCTGTAATATTTTTCAAGTATTAATTTTGTTTTAATTTATGTAAGTTTTTGTTTTCACATGACAGCATGCAGAGAATTTGGTCAGCGGTTATTTACAAGAAAATTCTCAACTTGTGAAGAGTGCTTCAGTTGGACAGTAGAACTCAGACCGGGAACATTGTGGTTTTTTTGTGAAGAAATTCATTTCAAAAGTTAGTTGCCAGCTTCGGCTTGTAAGTATATTTCATTTTTATTTATATTTCTTGTTTTCTCTTGTCGATATTAACTATTTGTTGGCGAGAATGTAACATTATTTCGAACTGTTGTAGTGAATCACTGCCTACTGTGATACTGTGAAAGGAAGCGATGCGGTTCTCCCGCTTGTGGAATAAATCAAAGGTGCATTGATAACCAAGCTCTGACAACTAACTGTGGAGGAACAACATTATCACTCTTGAAATAATAGTTTCACGATTGAAAAAACATGAAAGAGGCAGTAGAGGGACTATCCACTGTAGTTTTTGTGATGATCCAAAGTTATGCAGTGTGGTGTAAATAATGATTGCACACAAGCTACCCAATAAGATGTAAACAAGACCTATAAAAAATGCTTGAAATACAAAGTGCTGATTCTTACATCCTCTGGATCCCTGTAGAAGTACAAATCAGGCATGACATCCCATGGGTGCAGGCGGCTGATGGTTCCACGCATGCGCAACACCTCGCGCGCCAGCATCCACCACATCAGACCAATGGACAAAGCTCCCTTGTTGTTGCACGGGATGGCAAGGTCCACATGTTCCAGAGGAGAATCAGTGTTGCAGAACGCAATCACAGGGATGTTGACATAAGAGGCTTCAGTAACAGACTGTATATGGAGAAATACATTAAAATCAAAAAAATATTTTTTAGTGGTCATATTAAATAAAAACACTAACATAAAACCACACACTTTCAAAACTTTCTTAAACCTAAAACCTACATGATCTATGCCAAAACTAAGATTTCTTAGGGCATTCATAACAAATTCAAAGAATCTCTTGATTAAAGCTCAGGTAGAGTAAAATTTATGGGTCAGACACATACCATTCTTTTCAAACTGACCATACACTTGCAAACACCTGATCATATAAAACTCAGCATTTCCCCTTGTATTCAGAAAAAAATCTCCTTCAGGACATTTCCAGAATGTTTCAGGGTGTTGCAAGGCGTGTGGGGGTATTTCAAAGAGTTCTTCAATAGGAATTGCCATGATGTAAAATATACTTGCTTCATGTTAATCAGCATCGCTCACAACACACAACTACAGTCCAAGTACAACATGCTAACTGGAGTACAAAAATTAATCCTGAACAATCAAAAACACTCATTACAAACATCTTCATGCCACACAAGAAATCTGCCTATTTAACCAGCTAAGCATACATACATGTGTATACTTTCAATGAGTAGTTTGTTCAAGAAACCCGCAAGTACACATACAACTACAAACCCTTTCCCATCAACAGTTCATCAACATCTACCCTTCTTACAGTACTTATCAAAAATAAATTAGTTGATTGAGAACATGAAAGCTGAATACCCATTCCAACCCTTTTAGGGAGGGTGGGAAAAGTCCTGGGATTGAGGTTGCGCATCAAAATAATCTTCTTAGTTAGAGGAGTGATTGACAAAATACATCATATCAACCACTATAACTTACTATCTACCATATAAGGGACTGCTCATTAGGTTTTGGAAATATGAGGTTGGACAACTGCTTGACAAGTTTGCACTTTTTTCCAAAATCCCTGTACAGTTGTTGAGGGAAAATTTCAAACCTCAGTCATGTCTTTACTCTTATTTACAGACCTGGTGGTCAGTTCTGGGATCACAGACAACCAGCAGACGAGGCTCCCTGAAAGCTGATTGGATCTGATTGGTAAAAGTACCAGGGGTGAATCGGCCAGCAATGGCACTTGCCCCTGTACTGCTGGCAAACTTCAGAATGGCTCGCTGCAAGAGAGGTTAGAGAGGAAAATAAACAACTTAACTGGCATCAAACACTTCAACAAAACTTTTCATAACTGCATTAAAACAACAAACAACTTTGAAACTGAAATGTAAGAATTTTATAAAATTTTAAAAAAGGAAAATTTGGTTCCCAAAAAACTCACAAATTTTCCACTAATTTTTTAAGTGGTTTTTCTATTGTTTGCACTTAACTTTATATGATTAGTGAGTGGGAACAGTGTACATAGGCTTTTTCTCTACCTACTAATAAGTGTCAATTAGTTTGCCCCATTTCTTTTTAAAGCTTTCCTCATCTATGAATTTTTTTAAGGGCATTTGAATGGTGTCAAAGTGGACAAGACATAAGTACACTAACTTGAAAGACACACATAAAATCGATTTTCACAAATAAATAAACCAGAAACTATAACATAACTATTATTTAATAGCTTATTCTTATAGGAAGCAACTTTCATCAAACTTTGTAACCTTAAAAGGATATTTGCAGCAACTAAAAGGGGGCTGGTGGTAAGGTACAGAAAAATAACACAGCCATACTTGACCATATGGCCTGGCCGAGATGACACAGACATCAGCTGGGTTTTCAATAGCAACAATGATACGAGCTGCCAACATAATCTTCTCCCAGGTCTTTTTTATGTTGATGATGCAGACACCATCTTGTTTTTTCTTGTACACATATGGCTTCATCTTGTAGTCAATATTGGTGCTTCCAAGATGGGCTGATGCAGCCAAGAACTTGACAACATCTTCTTCTTTGAGCTGAAGAACTTCCAATCCTCCGGACATTGTGCTGCTACTGTCCCAAGACAAGGTAACGACGGAACAATCTACAGCTGGACATAAATTGCAACATTACAAAAACTTTTCTATAATTTATACAAGTTTAAAAACTGTGTTTTGACTATTAGGTTATCATCAGCTTCTGAAAAAAGTTTTAATAAAGGCTGACTTTAATGATTTATACTATTTCCATTGGAAAGCAGGGCTCAATTTTTATGGTTGTCCAGTTGTCAGAGACGACTGAAATCCTTGTGGGACAACCAAGAGTAGTAGAACAAACCAATCGATATATGTTAACAATTAAATTGGTTTGGCCTTACCTCAAGTTAAAATTTTGAATGGAAAAAGTATAAAACACACTGAAACACCTATTATAGCTGTTTGAGTCTTTTTTATTTAGGACAATCTCAACTTTTGATGGACGAATATAAAATAAATCTTGGTTGCCCTGTGTACAACAAGAAATTTTCCTTAAAATCGAGCCCTGGAAATGGATAAATAGAAATTGAGCTTGTCTATTAGGAGGCCATCATCTTGTGATAAGGAGCAAATCTAAAACAATGATACACTGAAATGACCAGTACCGGACAGAGATGTTAGCTTGCAAGGAAAAAAGGTGACGAGGAAGTGTACATGTATGTGGGTATTGGGCTTGTTCAAAGTGTTTGGAGGTTCATTCGTATTTACTGATGAAGTTGGAAATAATGGAAGTCATTACTGGATCAAGGTAAAGTACTTTGGTCAAATAATATTATAATAATTTTATATCGTCTTCAGGCTGGCAAGAGAGAGCAAATGCCCCACATCTGCTCTGCCTTTACCCACCAGCTAGACACAAAAATTTTGATGAAGTCTTTAAATTTTAATATTTGGAGTCCCTGAAATTTCAATTCCAGTACTCAAGTTGAACGATTTTTTCAAAGGAGCTTGGTGAATAGAATGCCAGTAAATAACATTCGACGAACTGACCAAATGACTTCATGGGAGCAAATCTTCAAAGTTGGGTTATTTCTATCCCGATCGTCTGTGCAACAAAGATTGGGTAATCCTGTCTAAATCG
Organism: Parazoanthus swiftii; assembly: GCA_025403585.1. NCBI lineage: Eukaryota > Metazoa > Cnidaria > Anthozoa > Zoantharia > Parazoanthidae > Parazoanthus > Parazoanthus swiftii. The sequence continues at coordinate 4,750 of JAOBYE010341317.1, read as the reverse complement.
GGATTGTTAGAGACTCTGCAATTGACTCTGCAGCTAACGAATGTCCACACTTTCAAGGAAAGGGGAGAATAATATGTATTTTGGTATACGTAGTATTCCCCAGTTGGTCGAAAGTCACAGGAACTAGTAATTCACAATTTTATTGCAGCAATAGCCAGACAAAAACGCGTATTCAAAGTAGTCACTCACCAACCACAGAAATCTAGTTATATTTGTCACGGACACTGTGAAACCTTGGAAGCTAACCAAATTTATTCCTTCGATTCAGTCCCCTCCAGTGTATACACTGCTTCCCAATCAAATGAATAATGATAAATAACTTCTACTCTGTGCTGGCATCAAGTTCTGATGGCCTTTCGTAAAACAATATTTTAGGGAGCAAGTCTGATCACATATCAGCGAAGATATTTTGCGAAAAGGCCTCCAAAATAGAAAATTCGAACAACATCTACTCACTCTTGCCAAAGCCAAATGGAGGAACTTTGGAAAAGAGAAAGAGCGAGGGAAACCACGTGGTTTCCAGCAGGTATCTGTGGGGTGGACTGAGAATAGAAGGGGCATCGAATGGAGGCCGGTGGGGAGGGCAATTTTTAAAAAAGAAGAAAAAGCTTTCTATTTTTTATGTTTCACAATTCAACTGCCTTAAAAACTCATTTTTTAAATATATTTTTTAATCTTATTCAAGATATCTGGCAAACACATTTCACTAAAAGTAAAGGTGCTTTTAAAGCAAAAATATTTATTCCTAGTATTTAACTCAACCCCTCTCCCCTCAGTCATCATGGCGCAACCAGTGTGCGGCGGGCCCAGTTTCTTTTGTTACCTTCGAGAACTCGGTTTTAAAGATGGCGGCAATGCAAGGCAAGAAGACCTCTATCTTCCAAGCGTGTTAACGAAGTTTTGGACTGGAGCTTCTGCATATTGATACTGCAAAAAGACTTCGAAAGTGTGGAATGTAAACACTTACTACTTGGTGTTCCAAATCGCAGGACCCAATTTTTTTCCCGGAAATTTGTCTTTTGAGACGAGCACATTTTTCATATGACTTTGTGAGTTCACCGATCATCGTTGGTCGCGTACCATGAATAGGTGGACGAAACTAGTTAAATTGGCACCGCGAAACTTTCAACTTTTCTCTTTCTTTATCTCACCGTTTAGATGCGTTAAGTTTGGACGCAGAAGTCTTCACCATCACCACCTCAGAAGCTCCACAAATTTTCTCCAGCTTGGGAGACAGATTTGTATATTGCACTCGCCTGGCTCTAGCCAGACCAAGCTTTACTCACCTCGCGCACGATGCTTCTGCGCAGCTTCCAACTCTAAGAATAAAACTAAAAATGTCGAAATAGGTCAGGATGCAGGTGAGGGAATTCAGAGACAACAAGAAAATATGATATTTGACTTGAAACTCAAAACATCTGAAAAATCCATACCTGCCAAAACCAAAGCACCATCACGACATGAGATTCAGTTTCAAACTGCTCTAGTAGAAGCACCAACAAAGGGCAGTTTTTGTGAAGTCCTAGAGAAATTCAAGGCCAGAGACAGAACCCGCCGTGGGCACATGGAGTTTCTCAAAACTGCTATGAATTACATGGATGCATTTGGCTTAGAGAAAGACCTCGAGGTGTACAATCGTTTGCTGGATGTGTTTCCACGTGGAAGATTTGAAAATAAAACACTGTTTGATGCTATATGGGCTAAACAACACCCTCAGGTTTTTCTGGCTTTGGATATTCTCACAAAAATGGAAGAAAATGTTGTGAAACCAAGCCAGGAGACACATGATATTTGTTATGAAGTGTTTGGTAGAGCAAGTCAACCAGTCCAAAAGTGTCGGAGAATAGCTTATTGGTTTACAAAGCTGGATGAGATGTTTCCACATCCATTGCCAAGTGAACTACCAGGCAATGAAATAGCACTTAGCACAATTGCAATGGAGAGAATGACGAAGGAAGGTGTTCACGTCATGGTTCACCAGGTATAGAGTTACTTCAGTTTTTGTATGCAAAATAGATTTAGATACTAACACATAATTAGAAAACAATATAAGTTACTGTTGACTGAGTTTTTCATTCTCTCAATTTGTTCTGAAATTTTTTTCCTTGTAACCTTTGAGAGAATTTCAGTTCTAAATTAGTGTAAATAGTGGCAAGGGATGTTTAGGATTAAATAAAACACATATTTTGGCAAAGCTCTTAGTAATTTCCTGGGCTATTGAAGAAATGCAAGTGAATGAAGTCTTGATAACATGAGTCATCATTAATTTTGATTACATACACTTTCATAAAGAGAAGAACAAAGTACATTCATATATTAAGGGAGCCTTTTCAGTTTTGGTATCTTTGAGACTCCAACAAACCTCACCTGGTAAAATTTGATTCACCTCATCAAATTTGATATCCAAACATGAAGTAGTTTGTACCTACTCTTAAAGAAATATGTAATTATATATTATCCAAGTGAACCGACTAGGCGCGCAAGGCACGCCGGACTGATTCTGGCATATGGCACCATCCCACAACTCCTTGCGTGAGCGGTTGCTTTTCCAAAATGGCGTCCAAATCCCAGAATTATGATTCGTGTGTTTTTTTGCCCGAATTGCTGTCTGGGATTGTGCCATATGCCAAATCGAGGTGGCATGCTCTGATTGGTTTACTGAGGTCACGTGAGAAACTGCCGATTGTCTGGATACAAATCATTGATCACTGAGTAAAGTTCCCTCATTGTATTATTGCCTTACATAAACAAAGCCACATACCCGCTTTTTTTCAATAAGCTCCTCAATATTATCAATTAGGAATTTGTATGTTCATGGTTCTTATTTTATATGTCCAGCTGGAAAAATAACACATTAGATGTGAATAATTTTGCCAAAGCAGTAATACATTAATCGCTTTTTTTCATTTCCCCATTTTTATTTATTGTTGAAACTTACACATACAGGTATTTTTGTAAATCTAGTAATGAATCAGCTGAACTCTTGGCGGTGATTTTTGTTCAAGGTTTATGTCTTAAATTTCTAGGATATGGATGAAGAATGTATCATTGGGGCTCAGTCAGACAGTCAGAAAGATGTATTAGCCAATTATGATACAACCAAGCCCTTGTATGTTGAAGGGCCATTTTTCATGTGGCTGCGGCGGTTGAAAAGGCACTACTATATCTTACGAGCTGATGTTGCATACAATGAACAAGATAACGAAGGTAAGCAGTTTCTATTCAAACTAAACATATGTATTTCAAGTTCTTTTGTACAAACATTTTACTGTGATTGCCCTTTGTTATTATATCAGCCCTTGCAACAGTGAAAAAAAAAGTAATAAAAAATGTACCTATAGTAAATTATGGCCTGAAAAGTGTTTATTAAACTGTAATTATGTTGATGTAATAATGGCAGCAGCTAGAGAGCTTACAGTGTTACACTGTAGTATTATAATTTCAAATGAACTTTTTCTCATCATGATTTCAGTGGGTTTTTTTGGGACCATATACATATTACATGTTTACAGATGTCTTTTTAATACAAAGCAAAAAATAATTAACATAGAGGGTGCTAAAAACTAACCCTAGTGAATCTATAATAGGCTTAGTTACTTTTAATTAAGGATGCTTGATACAAAGTAAACAATTACTTTTTTGGTGCTGGAGCATTCCTGTGGAATCAAATTTCAAAGGAGTCTCGGAGGGATATTGATATTAAATAATTATATATTTCTACCTTGGATGTGTGGCCATATGGTAATCATTTCAGCAACTAAAGATTGACTATTACTTCATGTTTGTTCTAACTTCAAATCTCTTAATAGGGATGATTTTAGCTGTTGGTATGATGAAGGCAGCCAACCATGAAGAATCACTCAAGGCATGGATCTCTTCTTTGCAGAAAGAAAATCCCCAACTTGCTCGGATAAACATCATCTTTAATTTACAGCTTCAGGATGAGAACAGTGTGTGAACGCTGAAAAGGAGGGGTTGAAAATATTATGGTTTTGAGAATTAAGCTCTAATTAAAAGATCTAAATAAACTTTACCCTATCTTACCCAGGCGTTTTGGGGGTTCCTGGTCCCAGGGGGAAGGGGCACAGAAAATGCTTGCAGCCTATAACTCTGAAACTATATAACGAATTGGAATAAAACTTGGTAGACTAACAGATATGTGATGTAAACTAATTGCCATGTGATGTCATAATTATATCATGTCAAAACTTCAGGTTTCTATCAAATCCTGCTTATCAGAAACAGAAACATTTAGCATGGTATGGACTTAAAAAATGACAAATAAATGATATCAAACACAATTATTCTATGCTTTTGGTATAAGCAACAGTTTTCATAACAATTTCAGCTTGGCAAAGTATGTTTTTTAAGGAAATTTCAATGTTCAAATCTTGCATTAGCTCATAAACTGTAATATGCATTGTTTGCAACATTTTAAAACACTAATTTGTCAGAACTGCTTCCAAAATTTGACACAGTGCAAAACACATGGCTGCCATATTGGTCAGTCCAAACTTGGCAGAACACCCTCGACTTAAACTCTTTCTAAAATTTTGTTCTCCAATTTTAGGCCACCAGATTTGGTGTCAGACTATATCTTGATTAACAAGAAAGTTCTCAATGGTTGAAATCAGCATGGGCGCTTTCTCCCCTCTCTGGGTAAAACAGAGTTAAACTTGGACAGATTTTGTGATAATTAGTACCCAAGGAAGGTAGGGTTTGAAGGGGTTGGGTGGGGTGGGGTGGGGAG
>JAOBYE010341206.1:0-15041 GCA_025403585.1 Parazoanthus swiftii | reverse complement strand
AATACCGGGCCCCCCCCCCCCCCCCCCCCCCGCAAACGATTGGCAATATAGTCTTCTGAAATAGCTAATTTCTTGCAAAACAACTGGAAGGGAAGATGGACCTCTGAAAGAAGACTGGGGAAGAGATTTGCGGAAACTGACCGACCGTCAACCATGATCGAAAAACGAACAAAACTGAGATTTATTAACCCATTTCCGCATGTATCGCTGAAACCAATATGTATTTATATAACTTGAACATTAATTTTCGAATTGTTCCAAAAACCGGGAGACCGGGAGAATGCACCAAAAAACGGAAGACTCCTGGGAAAAACGGGAGGGTTGGAATGTCTGCTTCGTCAGAGCTGTAAGATAACCTGGCCGAACCAAATCACTTAACTTAAGTATTCACCTCGTCTGGATACTTGTGGCCCGTTATCTCGGCCACAATATTCCGGGACCGCGACCACGGAAGACTACGTGCGTTCATTCTCAACTTGATGACAATTTTTGTCCCCCTGGCTGCCATTCGGGCTAACATTTCGGCGTCCTCGATAGTCAGACACGCGGCCGGGATCTTCTGCACACCTGGAAAACATTTGATTGGCGTCTGAACATTTTACAATGCGTCATATATCTTTGAATACTATTTTTAAAACAGAAAATTGGGTAAGAAAATGACAACTTAAAATGAAGATATCTCATTCACTACTCATAATAAAGCTCATTTATCAGTAACGACTTATTTGTAGGACAACTTTGGTTGGGTTTATGAAACCGACAAAGAAAAACTGTTTTTGTACGGTTATTTCCATTATTAAGGTTTCATCATTTTGGGGCTTTCTAAATAGGCAAAACTTGGAACGTTAGTAGATCTTAAGGGCGGCCCTTACCGTTCTCATAAAACAACATTCCTGTGTGTGGTAAATATGTTGAAGATGGCGTTACCGATCTGATTAAGGCGGCAATTCCTCCAACCTTTGCTGTTTCCACTGCGCCTTTCAGTCTATACTGAACTGTCTTCCCATAGTCTGTCCACTTCTCATTGAAAACAATAATTTTACCCTTTGCCTGTTGAAATCATTGTAAGAAAAAATAGTTTAATGAAAGACTAAGTTCAATCAGTTTTAATTTTTGTTTCAGTCTGATACACCTCGACATGTTGCGTTGCGCGTTGTTAAGTTGTTACTCCTTCCTTTGTGTCGACATTGCGATATTATGTTGTTATATGTTGTATTGTGAGTTTGTGTTTTAAAGTGTTGTGTTATTGTGTTGTATGGTGTTGTGTTGTATTATGAAAAGTAATGTGCTGTGTTGTGTTACGAGTTTTGTTTTGTAGTGCTGTAGTGTGTTGTGTTATGACGTGTTGTAGTATATTTTGTTGTGTTATGACGTTTTATTTGCTGTGTTGTAATGTGGTGTATTATGACGTGTTGTGATGTGGTGTAGTGTATAGACCATATTCATAAACGGCGGCCATTTTAATATTCTTTTATCTCTATTCAAATAATCCTCACTAGCCTTGTTCAAGTTAATATATTCTTTTGATTTTTTGACTTAAGAACCAGGCTAGTGAGGCTAATTTAAATAAAAACAAGAGAATACTAAAATAGCCGCCATTTATGAATGCGGTCTATTAATAATAATAACAGCAATAATAATAAGTGACTTGTATTAGCTTGGCGCCTTTCCCCAAGTTCAAAGGCGCTGTTACATGTAACATAAAAAAAAATAAAACTTCAAATGTAGCATTTTTAAATGATAAAATTACTAGCAATGGTGAAGTTACGAAAAGATCAATTCGTAAAAAAGCCTGCTTTGCTTAAAAAGCAGACCTGCCAAGTACCCATCCTCGGAGAGCCAGGGGCAGTCTAGTCGGGCGATCTAGTGTTTCTCGCCGAGCGAAGCGAGGCCAAGAGCGGTGAGGCTGAAGGATGTTTGTTTGGCCCCTGATTTTTTGCTGCCCTGACAGACCGCCCCTAGGTCTCCGAGGATGCCAAGTACCACGCATTTGGTGTGAAGTTTACGCATTTTTGTTCCATTCGCTCGTTTACGCACGCTTTTCTTTCTGAAAATCGACGATTTTCACGCGTTTCAGTTTGGCTTCAGTTCCCGCATTCATCCAAAATTTCGCACAATATTCTCAATCACTGACTTTTTGGTTTGTGTTTTCCTTCCAAGTAATGTTTTGCAGCACTATCAGTTTTCGCGTATAATGACTGAGAACATCAGAAATAGTCGGACAATGTCACGCCGAATCCTGAGTGCAAACTGGGAACTGGTTGCCAGTTAATTACAACATCGATGGAACACCTATCACGTGGTCCAGAAGCTACATTTTAATCCCGGTTCAAATTTTGAGTATCAAGGACAATTTATTTCCGGTAAGAAATTAGGGGGGAGGGGGTGGTATACTGGCCCTGGGAAAAGTTTCACGCATTTTCGTTGTCAAAACGTGGCAAGTCTGCAAAGTTTTTCCGAATAGAACAGTTTTGACTCGTTTTTCAAAAACCGTTACTGATTGACTTTTTTTTCGTCCAGTGGAAGGTCATTACGCGACGCTCGAGCGGCAAGTGCAACAGCACGTCCACCGAAGTATCTAACTCCCTCTCCCCCATCTCTCATCTTATCCCAACCGTTTGCTTGTCCCCTCCCCACACATGCTCTACTCGAAACATAATTAAAATAGATAAAGGCTAAATGTGTGTTAAAAGGTTTAAAACTCAAACGTTTTCGACTTATTCATCATCAGGAGTGATTTGGAAACATAATTATTTGAACAAGGTTAAAACCTCTAACCATTCACCTGTGCTGATTTGGATTCAAGTTCCTTGAAGGAGTTGACGACTAATACCTCCCCAGTGATTCCTTGTTGCGGTGTCCCCACACTACCCCCCAGACCTAACATTTCCAGCCTCTGCTTCCTAGGAAGGATCATGTGCGCATGCTCATGACCACGCTCCCAGTGGGGGACAGTCACATTCTCGCCATGTACATTTTCCAACCCATCATTCTTAAGTTCCTCCAATATGTAATCGATAGCTTTTTCAAGATTCCGTGATCCCGACATCCTGTGGCCGAATGTATCCACAAAAGCTGAAAGCCTTTTGTAAACTTGATGTTTGGCTTTGCCTTCTGTCACCAGTTTGATAATTTTATTTGCTTCTCCTCGATGTGTTAAAATGTCATGTCTAATTTTTGATGGCACTTTGTTATGGATATCAACTAAACTTTCCTTGAGCGAATATACTTGGTAACTCAGTCCGCTGTACAGGATGACAGTCGTCAAAAGCATCAGCTTCATTTTTCGGCTCTTGTCTATTTCGTGGCAACTGGTCGAACTCCCAGTACTGTACCTTGAAAACGAAACCTTTCAATAGTAAAATCCCTGTTACACGCTTCAACTTTTTATGCAACTTGTCTCGCAACAATACCTAGCATTGCAGTATGAACAAGTAATTGTGCAAGTCTTTGTGTGAAAAGCTGCTGCGTTGTTCGCGAAATGTCCAACTTGTTTCTATACTGTTTCCAATCTTTGCAACAACAAGTCTCGCAATGATTTTGTTAGTTCCATGTATGCAACACGGAAGAACTGATCGTTCAATTTCTCAAAGTTTGATACTAAACGCATTAGCGTGGACGGGCCCTAACTTCTCAACATCATTGTGTTTCATCTAATATACCATATCAAGTGTATAGAGCGAACACGTAACCAATCTAGTTTATAATTTCAGTTGTGTACACAACATCAAAGTTTGCTTACCTTCAGGTGTCCCGTCTCGCTTGTCGCATGCGACGTTTGCTTCACAAAATCTTCCATAAGAAGTAGAACTGCCTCAAGGCAAAAAGACAGTGTTTTCGGGGAACCAATAGGAGAAAACTACCAGCAAATGTCTGTAAAAGAATTTCTATTTGCATATCTAAAATGTTACTACTCAGTTTTGTTGTTTTAATATTACGGGTACCAGGCACCTACATTCGAGGGCTTCTTGTGGTTAAAAATAGGCTTAAATCGTTGTTCTCTTTTTCCCAATTTTATTTCCAATTTTGCTTTTAAGAAAAGCATTTTGGAAACGGTTTTTCCATATATGTCCGATTTCAATAGATTATTAGAATGTATCCTTCTAAACTGCCTGAAACAGACACAACAGAGATTTTTAAGTTATTATAAAACATTTTCAACAGCTCAAGAAATTCTCACATTCTGATTATCTAAACAATCGTTGTAAACGCGAATTTATGCCACGGTTTTGGATGTGCAGCGGTTGCTCGTGCGATAATTGTAAGTCCACGCTTTCAAAATGTGCACAGACGAGAAAACCTGGCTCTGTTCGGATTCGGAGACGGAAGCACATCCTGAAGTGGGTCATAAAACGACGAGACTGCTGCGCGTTTTGTTTCATTTCATGCTTTACAATGAGGCGAGGCTCTAAATACTGTGATTTGTGGGTGGCGAGCATGAGGCAGTTGATTGATCTTCGAGACACTGACAAAATCGCGATATTTTCGATGATAACCGAGAGGCTTGTAATTGACCCAGTCGTCGTCTGATCTAGCTAGCGGCGGCTTAGGGGAAATTAGGCCAGGCTAGCTGGAATAATTGAGCGAGGTGAAGCTAGATCAGGCGGAATTAGGCAAGAATTGGGGCACGGCGATAAGATTGGCCGGGAAAGTGAAGCGAGATCAAGCGGCAAGATTATAATAAGTGTCAATAACAGAACTACCTAGACCAATTCACTTTTACTTAAATAAGAACACATGAAATTCGTCTGAGCCTGGGGATGTTTTTCTTGAGCTCATTCATTTTTAAAAAATTAAGTTCACATGCAGGATAAATCTCGGCCAGTAGCTTCTTATAAGACAAGATGGATGTAAGTGTTTTGTGATCCAACCTTCAACCAGAAAGAGTCTTTGGTTGCTACATAGTATGTTCGGAATGTCCTCTTGTTACGTTTACCATAATGAAAAACTTCGAAAAGGACAAAAAGACTTTGTTTTGTTAAATGATGTGTAATAGATTTCATTAGAAAATGTGCGGTTTAGTTAAGTTTCCTGTGCGTCACTGCTAAAGTATTTTAAAACCAGCTTCAAATGTAATTTCTTTTCCGACACGTGTAATCAAGGTTTAGTTTGGAGTTATAGTCGGAGCGAAAGGTACAACGGAGCTATCGGAGATTTACTGGAGTTTAGCGGAGTTTACGGAGTTCATCTAAGTTCTTTTTAACCCGGAGTCAAGATCAGATGTAAGTTATACCTGTCGATTATTTAGTCTTCGCTTGATTCATGATTTTCAACCACAGATATATAGTTTAGTTTTAACATAGCAAACGCACATCTCTTTATAGTTTTCACCGCACGTGTTGTAAAGTAGTTGGTCCAGCAATTCAAAGAATCGCCTGTAGTACCCCGCTGTCCAGCTACAAGCATCACGGTGGTTTAACTTCTCGAACTCCAACACACTACACCCCGTGTCAGCCGTGTTGGGAACGCGACACCTCTCTTACCCACACCATAATCAAAAACATTTATGTTACTGTCCAAAATGTTTTGTTTTTAATGTTTATTTTAGTTTTACTAGTTTGCGCATTTTTTCTTTGTTCTGTGTGTGTGATTTGACATATGTCGGAACTACATCATATTCCTAACCTTATATTGTTTGTTAACCGAAGCGAACAAATAAAATGTCATATTTTTTAAAAACAGAAAAGCGGAAAATAAAATTTTAATCTAAATGAAAATCGGCCCCCATTTTTTTTTTGTTTTGTGTCGTCAAACACACCTGGTAAAAGTATGTTGGACCTCTCGTCTTCTGATTGGCTGAGAGTACTTTGGCGCTATCTACGCACAAAAACATGTCGCGAACTTTTGCACATAGTTTTGGCCCCCAAACTTGTCAGACATGTTGCCGAGTTGAAGGGAACCTAACGAGGAAAAGGGTAGGTTCGACAAACTTCTTGCCTAGTAAGTAATTCATTACCAAACTAAATTCCCTATTCATTTACTGAGTAATTCAAGCAAAGTTTTTACGGCTGCTTTCGAAGCCGTGAACGCTCATTTGCATGGTGGTTTCGGCTGCGGACAGGGAAATAAGAACTACCTTTACCGTCTTCTTAAGCGAGCTGCGGGTATAACTGCAGGCCGCCAGGCTACCGATACTGATATACAGCAAACACTGAAGTGGCTATCCCTGCAATGCCGCAGAGAATACCACAAGTGCTTACAGATCTATAAGTGCACCAATGGCCTAGCTCCAGCTTGTCTACTTGACGGCTTTCACTCCTCTGAGCAGATCCATAACTACAACACCAGAAATAAAGACCTTATCCGCCTGCCTCTTGTCAAGACAACTAAATTTCAAACATCCTTTAAGTACAATATGCCGCCAAATCCTGCAACTTACGGCTTCATGATCAGTCTCTCACTAGTTTTAAACTGAAAGTCAAGCAATATTTAAGTCATCTTAGTTAGTTTTCACCTTTACGATCCCTTTAAATGATTTTTTTTGGTCCTTTTGCCTTTCATTTTTATAATTATTATCTATTCAAATTATTTTGTACAGATCTCCATTTAAACCATTAAATAAATTTCATGTGGAAGCTCATGATATATAACTTTACAAAATTAGCTAAATACGTTTAGACTTTACATTTTCTTATCAAGTCGTATCAAACGTTTTCCAGTGGACGTTGAGCTTCACAGACTGGGACTAGTTGAGTAAATCGTTTGCTTCTTCTGACATTGTCATATAAGATTTCCTACTGCTCGACGAACGACCAAGGCAACGGTTAGTAACCATTTGAATAACTAAAAGAGTTACGTCTGACATTGGTCGGGAAATCCTATGAAACAACGTCAAACCCGGGCGGGCGGGGCGTGATTTCTAAATTACGTTTTTCGTTCCGCCCAAAGTTTGCATGAGTGGTAACTTAACTTTAAGCTTTATAGTATAGTCACGTGCTTACATTTGGTTGCCATGACTACCACAATTGCTGTTACGCTACCGAAATGCGAAAATTTGAATGAAAAATATTTTTTCGTTCTCAGGATACAACGAAAACGTTTTATAAATGTCTTGATCCCGAAAGCTTTTCTGTTACCAAACCTGCGAACGAACGGATTGTTTAGCCTTCAAGAAGCATTGCGCTCGGCCAGTTACACTTGTCAATTGGCAACTTTTCATTGTAATTTGCTTTATCGATGAAGTTAGGTACGCTTTCCCGAGTACCAGCAACCCCGGCAGGCCCGTAGGCAGGGGGGGGGGGTGCGCGGCACCCAAAAAGGTCCGCATTTGGAGGTTTAAGAAGACGATGAAGAAGTGCAAATAGGTTTATCGTAACACTTGGTGTTAACGTAAATCGAAACGACTAAAAAAAACGGCCATAAGTGTGCTTGTCCTATAAATTTGGCTTTTTAAGAGTCCAAGTTTACGAAATTTGTACCCCCCCGACAAAAATTCTGGCTACGGGCTTGCCCGGCCACAGTAAAATACAAAATGGGCCTTCACAACCATGGCAACGATTTCATTTTGCACAGTAGTCAATGGGCTACAGTTAAAAGTACATTAATTTCGATTATAAAATCTGCATGTCGGGCAAGAGTCAGGCGATCATGCAGTATGAAAAAGGAGAAAAATAGCACAACAGGAAAATGTTGTACCTCAATTTATCGACAATGGCAAGAACTTGTGCGTCACATTAGGTGTTTTGTTAATAATTTTTGAGAAAAAGAACTTCGTTGTGCATGAACAGACTTGCCGCATCGATGGATGAAAAGAATTAAACTTCCGCATGCAAAGTGTCAATCAAAGAAATATAAATTTAATAATTATCCTCCGTTCTTGTAATGCTGAAGAACGATTATTCAACGAAAGCGAAGGCTGGAAATCTCGTCTAAAATGAGGCGAAATGGTCAGGGAAAATACAATATCAGTATGTGTGCAACTAATCAAACATTTTGGCCGTGAGATTCCTCTGTCTTCAACTTTTGGAAGCATTTATTGAAGATATATTTCACAAAGTTCGAAGACATGTCAAATTAGTTTCCTTAATTCAATGGTTAAGCGGTTCCCGTAATCTCGTACCCAGACCTACAAAACTCAGACTGTACTGCGCGGACGACTCTAGTACCCAGACCAATAAAAACCAGACCACGCGGCTACTTGATCGCGCCTGGAAGCACAAGGAAAGTTTAAAGTTTTAACAATTTATTGGACACATGTGAGGTGTTGGAGCTCCCTGCTACTCTACCTATGGTTCAATTCAGAGTCGTTCCAGTTGTGAGCACCCATGCTACCTTGCAAGCAAAGCTAAGCGACATCCACTGAAAACGAAGCGAGTGATTTTTCTTAATTATACTTGCTGTCGAATTTGATTCAAGTAGTAGGGTACGCTAACACATAGATCGGCAGTGATGGGGTATTCATCTAAGTGATGGCGTTGTAGTAAAGTCATTCAACTCCTGATTTTAGTTATGCAAAAAGTTCTTGTATAAAACAAGAACTTTTTGCATAACTAAGAACTAAGATGCCCACAAAGTCACATGCATTTGGCGTGTCTCGCACGTCTCAGCACTTTTTTACATGCCTCACTTGCCCAAACGCTCAACTCGCACGCCTCATGCCTGTTTATTTGCCTAACTCACTCGAAGTATCTAGATATTTTTTTATCGTTTAGTCTTTGATATGTCTCTGAAAGCTCCCTATCTTGTTATATGGGTGGATTACAGTTGTTTACTTATAATCAACTACCGTTATCCTTTGCGTTTTATTCTCTTATTTATTCTCATTTTTTCTCCAGGCGACTTCACTCGATTCACACTTTCAGCTCGGCTCTGTGAGTTTTGTCGACCAATAAAATGACAGCCTGTGCAAGGATCATGGTAATTGATCGTTGACCAATAAAATAAAAGCTTGTGCAAAGGATTTTGGTAATTGATCGTAGACCAATAAATGAGAGCCTATGCATGGTAGTTGATCGCTTTTTCAGAATTAAAGTCCTTAACCGTTTGTCACACTCATAGTATATTAATAAAAAGAACGGTTTCATTTCACAATTATACTTGCACTGAAGTTTCTTTGAAAGGCACTGCACTATCGTTCTGCATTAGCAATATTTTACACTGTTCCAAAGAGAAATGCGTCACTTCTTGCGGTTTAGATATTTGTTGCATGAGCTATCTCCACCAATTTGCTCAAAAAATATCTTTTCAAGTTGCATCATGGGAAACTCGACGCAAACAGTGAGGATGAAGGAAGCCCCGTAAGATACCATTGTGAGACCACAAAAAAAGATCGCCTGAAAAACACAACTCGTGTCAGTGGTTGAGAATATACTCACAACCGAACTGGGAAAACCAAACAAACCTATAAAATAATGAGAACTGATTGGAAGAAGATTTGCCATCAGTTTGAACTTTAGGGTCTGCTTATAAAATAAGGAGGTTATATCACTGGTTTGGGAGAAACTTTTCCTCATAAAATGAGAATTTTTTGACAGAATAGGTTGTTAAAACAGCAATCCTGACATAAAGAAGAGGGCTTTGTAAATGATGCAAAGTAGAAGAATGTATTAATGATAAACGTTTTTGGCAAAGATAGAAGGGAACAATACAATATACACCTGTTTGACAACACATTCTAAAAGCTGCGATGACTTTTCCGGATGTATTCAAGACACTTTCCCAAAGCGCCACCAACCACTTGAGATTTGAAACTCTACCGTTCTTCGTAAAACGCAAAAATATACTGAAATAAAGTCGAACGCTGCTCGTAAATCCCGAAAATGTACCTAAACATGAAACTCCCCTCATATTATCATCTCGCGCATGCGTAGCCTTTATGCTGAACAGCAGACAATGCAGGCACAATATCATTCTTATAGGAAATTAGACTTGCTCTCCGTTCGGGTTTTAAACATCATTTGAAACAAAATCAGAGCATCTAAAACTAGTCTACAAAGTCTTATAACTGTGCTTGGTACAGCATCAACAACGATCGTTCATAGATTGGGTTTCCTGCGATTACGCTACCTACCATTTGTTGAACCGAGGGAATAAGAACTGTTTCAAATGAGCCAAAGAATACACCTAACACAATGAGGTGGATGAGGTAAGCGCTGTACGTAAGGCGAGTCAGTGGTGCCCAAAATGGTGCTGACAGAATCTTGTTCACGATGCCTGTATGATGGCAGGACATGAAACTTTAGTTTTTGCGCGTTTACAGAGAGAGACAAGACACTTTTTAATCACACCAACGCGTTTTAGCCTAAAGAGATAAAGGTTGTTGAATATGAGTACTAATACAACTATTTTATATTCTTATGTTAATCTGTTAGTGTTAGCCCGGTTTTTGGCATGGTTGATGAACAAGCCCCGTTTAAGCTATAAAAGTACCTTTCCGTTTTATATTCGGTGGAGTGCAGCCACGTGGGAATGTTTCCTATACTTTCTATCAATCGATAAAACGTCCCCAGAACAGCAAGACAGTAAGTTAAAGATGGAATTTCGTATACCTACCAATGATGATACAAATGTCGAAGAGAAATTGTGTTCTGAAAGTTTGTTTTCAAGTAGTTCTAAGCCGTTTTCTCTTTTTAAAGTTTCGAGCAGCAAGAAAATTTACCACCAGCTGTAATGGCAGTTTTTTTTTTAAAAAAAACAAGAGGTTTGGGTTTAACATGCTAGACCCTTCCTCTTTTCACACTTCGAAGTTCCAAATCTAAGTTCAAATTTTGCAATACGACAAACTGAGCTTTTGTATGTCCACTGCTTCCAAAATGTTTTAACGTTTTTGAGACTGGAATTTGAAATTGCAAGAAAGAAAGTAGCACGATGGTAGATGCCCGGGGAGGGGGGAGGGTTACTCCCTATATATAGTTGGATCTCGGGGTAGCTCGTCGTACTTTTTCGGTGTTGAAATTGGCAATCTAGTATTTTTCTAGGGGTTTCTCTGGCAAAATCCGAGTCTTGAGAATACCTGGTAATTTTTTAGAGATACCTGGGTTACCATAAGAACGATACGCCTGCAAACTGATACGAGAACAGTGTATTTGATGGATACGGCTAACAATAGATGGCATTTGACTTTTATATGACTGAAGCATTGCATTTTATAGGCAATATATAGGTCAGAGAGGTATGTTTTTGGGTAGCAAAATGTGAGGGCCAGGTATTTTTACGGTATTTATTTAGGTTTTCCGACGAGCTCACCCGACAACTTACAAAGGGAATACCCCCCGGGGGGTAGTAGTTGGGTGCACGTGATGACTGTTAGCGGCAGTGTTTTGTAACTTAAGACCACAATGACATTTTCAATATTCAGTCTATTTGATTATGCGGAGCAACAATGAAGAAATCAATGAAGTAGAGAATCCGAGATTTTCACTCCACAAATGCTGAATGTCGACTGAACGTGTTAGGTAAAACCCCTCATGTTTATCCATTTTGGAACATAGTTCTCTGATAGTCAAAAGTACATTTACTTTTGGCTTATTTGGGTGTTCGGTGAGGGATGATCCCAAAATGCAATAATCATTTGTTGGCTCGATAATGTATTTTCAAAAAGAAATAGAGCTAGATAACTTTGAGACTAATGACGCTTTCAGTGCTCAAAGTTCTTCACTTAAAAACTGTTGGTTGTTGGAAATTTCACACTTACCACCAAAACCACTGTGACAAGCGAACACTATCCACGCCAGTGCTACGCCCCAAGCAAAGCGACTGAAAGTTCCATATACGACATTCTCAGCTTTGGTGAATGGTTGCCCACCTTCTTTGTAGATGCCGTATTGTCCGTACACAGTAGAAAGCAGTATCACGATTGTTACTGCCCAACCAACTAGTAAAAGAGTCTCACAAAAGACATTTATCATGTTACAAAAAAGAGCCAATTCAAGTGCGAGTATAGGCAGACAATGTGTAACTGTGTGTGTGTGTATAAGTAACTTCAGATGCGCTAAACACATCTAGCTTTCTAGTATTGGCAATGGTTATTATTCGGTAAGTAAGGATGTTTACAGTTCTAATTACTCTCACTGCCTATGATTCATATTTATAGTCTGTTTAAATATATTGTGGTGATACTAGGGGCATAATGCATTTCTGTGATCACAGATAAAACTTATTCGTTTCAACACTCAACACTGTTATCTGTTTTAATTGGTCAAACTAACGGCACGTTGCTTTACAACGTTGAAGACAGAATTTTACTTGAATTCTTTGCCTGGAGGTGGGGAAGGGGGTTTCCGCCCCCTCCTTAACTTCTTAAGTATTCAGTGTAGAAAGATGAAACTTTCCATACTTGTTACCAACCACAGATTCTACGCAAGTTTGGTAATAGGTGCTACGTATTGGTTATGACATGGTGACGTCATTAAATGTGCTTTGAGGATGCCCTATAGAATTGTTCATTTACCATCCAGTTTTAAAAAAGAGAACAAATGTAGATAACTTTGATGATAAAACAGTAACAGTTTGTCAGTAAGGTCCTCCAAAATGTAAGAAAAAAGGAAAATGGCAAAGTAATCAAAAATTAATAATATCATTTTCTATAAAAAAACATTTTGGAGTTATAACCGTTAGCTCTTCAAATTTTTGCAGACACATTCTCTGTTATTTATATTATATTCTTTCTGAAAAGGGTGACCGTAAAGAACGGGAAAAACACAAAACTACCAATAATACATCACTTTCAGTAGTAATAATTTCAATATCGATTATTGCAGAATAGTGATGTGAACTCTTTTTGTTATAAGTAAACTTAAAGAACACTGTCTACACTGCATAGAAATCGTGTATGGCTATATCGACGAGCTAACAATGATTTTTATTTTTAGGTTACCGTGGCCACAACGCACACCACAAAACAAAAAGGTTACATCGAAAGAATTAATATAAAATTGACTTGAATCCCATCCTCTCCCCAGGCTGGATAAGGTTAATTAAGTTACCTGTTTTCCCACTCGCTGTTTCCATGCTGGGCCGTCCTTACTATGAAGAGACCGATCCTTTTTCTGTCAAATAATTTGCTTGCTTTCACCAACATTTCTTCTCTTAATTATAATCATCAGTGTCAAGTAACTAAGATTAATAGAGTGTTCTCAGCTAGCCCATCTTACCACAGTCTTCTGTAATATAGAAATTGATTTCACTTTATGCTACACTATCGCCTTAGCTGTCTGGATGACATGTAACAACCACATTTTAACAAAACTTAACTTTTTTTGCAACTCTTGAAAAACTGCCAGACGCTTTTACTTTTTAGATCAACATATCGTTATTGTTTCTTCGTCATTATTTCGTTGTTGTCGTCAAAATTATATCAACTGTCCATACACCACTTAAAATAAAAGTTTGTTTTTTCAACTTGTGAGTCTACTGCTTTTGTTTCGTATCTTGGTTTTTGTAAAAGATTTGAGATTCCCTGACACATTTTCTGCTTTGTCTCTTTCTCATTGACTCTATTGACAAAACGAACCAAGCATCTTTTATTGCGTAGGATAACTGATGTAAGTTTTCATCTCACCATCACAAAGCAGCTACTGTTACAATTGATGGTTTTGAAGGCATCACTGGCGATATACGGCAAGGTTCTCCACAAAGAATACATTACAGATAGATTTAAGATAGATTACGTTAATACCGCCTGTTTTGCTGCATATCGGATTAAATTGTGAAAAAGTTTGGGAAAAGCTTACCAAAAAGTAGCCATTTGTTATCAAGTCTGGTTGAGCATAAAATAGATATCCCAGCGTCATTCCCACCAAGTAGGGTGCTATGCGACAGTAGGGTTTGATGTAGACCATTGCCATAAAAGATATTACGCCTTCCCTAGAAACACATGGAATACAGTTGACATATAAGAAAGTGAGCTGCTACTGTTTATTCATGAAAGTATAGAATATTAAAGAACGTCTCACTTATTGTCAGTGTGAAATTTCTCTGCGCATTTCTCGGGTGTTGCTGGATCGTTCTTTGAAGCATGTTATGCTTTTTTGCAGCATGTTTTGTTTTTCTTTCCTGTAAACCCCACCGTTTTGTTTCTCTTTTAACTGTGTGTGTCGGTGTGTTATCGTTGGAGTCCATTCTACTCCCTGCAAAAACACATTACACGCTTTCTTTGTAAGAAAACTTTAAAAGAACAATGAAGCTCGGGTGGCCGGAGTTTAAGAACAATTAAGAAGAATCTAGCGCTGGGAAGAATCGGAGCCATAACAGTGTTTCAAGGTGAGATATTGAAATTTGATACTTTGATCCGAGTAAATATATAAAACACCAATGCTTTGTTGTTAAGTTTCATTTGGGCTTAAACCTAGCCTCCTCCGCAGGCAACTCAGTGAGGCGAAACTTTGGCAAATATGGGCAAATGGGGTTAATGCCGGTATATGATAGTTGATGATGGACATCGAGGCTTAGTGATGGCAATTGATAGCAGTGGTAGATAAGAAAGAAGGTCGTGGTAGGTGGTGAAAGTGAAAGAAAGAAGAGAGAGACTTTTTCTCTCCCCCTCAGGCCCCGACTCGCGCCTCGCTTCGCTCGGCGACTCGCTCGGGGCCTGCGGCCCCTCGATCTCGCGGTTTCACAATAAAGTATCATTAACTATATTAGCTGTACATTTGCCTTTGCCTTGCCTTTTGCCTCATTGAGTTGCCTGCGGAGGAGGCTAGCTTAAACCGTTGTTAGAAACCTTGACATTCCCGTCTATCAATATACGGGTATGGGTGGCCTTATAAACACCTTGTGTTAGCCGAGTGCTCGGCCCGTACGGCAAGTTATGGACCGAGTTTTTCCTTTTATGGCCAAAGCGCAAAGTGAGCGCGCGGGCCATGAAAACAAGGAAGGAAAAAACGAGGATCCATATATAACTTGCTGTACGAACCGAGCAAACGAGGCTAAAAAATGTTTACTGTATGGTTTCGTTGAGTCATATGGTTTTTCTTCACCGATTTTACATCGCTCACAATTTTTAGTTGAAACGTTGTTTTTGCATTGTGAGCAATGTAAAATCGATGGAGAAAAACCATATAACTCAAATGAAAGATCTTGAAATTCTCTGTCTTTTGAGAAAA
>JAOBYE010341095.1:0-12755 GCA_025403585.1 Parazoanthus swiftii | reverse complement strand
GTCTGATTCCACGTGAATTGCCTTTCCGTATATGTACTGGTGGAATCGTTTACACGCAAATACGACTGCCGAAAGTTCCTTTTTGATAGTCGCATATTTCTGCTGTGTTTCATTGAGTGCCTTTGCCATATGCCACAGGACCTTGATCTTGTAGGAGTGCGGCGCCCATCCCGTGCAAACTCCAGTCTTCTTGTAGCGTGACCGATTTCGTTACGTCATAATAATTCAATGTTTTTGGTTGGGTGAGCATGTCCTTGAGTTTCGTGAATGCTTGTTCGTGTGTTTCCAACCAATGAAATTCGATTCCTTTCTTGATCAGTTCTCTGAGCGGGGCTGTCACGTCAGAGATTTTCGAAGCGAATTTGGCAATGAAATTGACCATTCCTAACAGACGTTGCACATCCTGTTTGCTTTCGGGTCTAGCATAGTCCTTGATCGCTTTCACTTTGTTTTCGTCGGGTCGTAGACCATCTTGTGTTAATGTTTCTCCGAGATAAGTAATTTCTTTTCGGCGAAATTCACACTTGTCAGCACTCAGTGTCAAGCCAATCTTTTTAGCTCTGTCAAGTACTTGCTCAAGGCGTTGATTATGTTCCTCAATTGTGCGTCCCCAGACAAGAATATCGTCGATGTCAGTTTCACATCCTTCAATATCGTTGAATTTTTCGTGGATTGTTCGATGAAACACCTCTTGTGCAAATACAACTCCAAAGGGAACAACGGTGAATCGCTACCGCCCGAAGGGTGTATTGAAAGTTGTCAAGTATGAACTTTCATCGTCGAGTGGAAGCTGCCAGAATCCACTTTTGGCATAAAGTTTACTGAAGTATTTGGCGCCTGCCAGTCTGCCCATAATTTCCTGTTGTGTTGGGAGCTGGTAGTGCTCTCGCTTTATTGCCTTATTTAGGTCTCGTGGATCGATACATATCCTCAAATCTCCATTTCGTTTTTCATTCACCACCACGGAATTCACCCATGGGGTTGGCTGAGTAACTTTCTTGATAACTCCCTGGCTTTCCATTGCGTGCAGCTTGTCTTTTACTCGTTCGCGTAGTGCAGCCGGACGTTTTCTTGGCGGGTGAATGACAGGGTTCACCGTGTCATCAATTTTAATACGATAAGGCTCGGATATTGATCCAAGGCCTTCAAAACAGCTGGAATATGTTTCAAATATTTGATCACTGTTCAGTCCGGCAATTTTGCAAGTGTTCTTATCTGCAGATTGTTCTGCTTTCTGTCCATTAAGGTGGTCCACATTATGGAAAGTGATAAGTTCCATACTCTTGCAGCTGGCACATCCAAGCAAAGATTTTCCTTGCTCGACAACTTGAAATTCTAAAACATGTGTAGTTCCTCTGTGGCGACATTGTAGGTGACACTTTCCTATCACGGGAATGTCATGACCTCCGAACGCGGTCAGTTTTGCGGTACTCTCTTTGAGCTTTTGCTTTCTCTGCCTTTTTGGGACAAGGCGATGAAACTCTTCCTTTGGAATGATATTTGTT
Source organism: Parazoanthus swiftii (assembly GCA_025403585.1). Classification (NCBI taxonomy): domain Eukaryota; kingdom Metazoa; phylum Cnidaria; class Anthozoa; order Zoantharia; family Parazoanthidae; genus Parazoanthus; species Parazoanthus swiftii. The sequence goes on along the minus strand of JAOBYE010341095.1, from coordinate 11,250 downwards.
TCAGCTCCAGAGTCTAATTTAACTGTCAGTGGTTTGTTGTTTATTCTGATCGTTGCGTGTTCTTCATGGGTGTTTGTTTGTGGCTCGCGTGATCCGACCATATCGATACCGTGTTCCGAACTGTTCTCACTGTCGGAGTTCTCATAGTATAGTTCTTCAACGGGCTTAGAACGGCAATAGCTTTGAAAGTGTCCCAGTTTCTGACAACGATTACATCGCTTCCCATACGCAAAACAAGCTTTTGGAGGGTGTTTTCGTCCACAATTTCCACAGTTTCTGTCACTTTTCCCTTTAAAATTCCTTTCGTGTTTGTTCTCTTGGGTGCGGTCGCGATCGGACTTTGATTTCCACGTCTTCTTGAAACTTTTCTTTTTGAGTGCATCAATGTTGTTGAGTTTCCCGTCCCCCAGCGATCTGATTTGCTCCTTTGACGCCTCGGTAGCCCTGCAAATTAATGGCTTTCTCAAGGGTCAAATCAGTTTCTCGTAAAAGTCTCTCTTTTAGAGATTGAGATCTAACTCCACAGACGATTCTATCTCGGATTAGGCTGTCCTCCAGCGTGGAGAATTCACATGTTGCAGCCAGTGTGCGCAGTACAGTGACAAAGTTGTCGATTGCTTCTCCTTCCTCCTGGTTTCTTGTGTTAAATTTGTGTCTTTCATATGTAATGTTCCTGCGTGGATTACAATAGGTTTTAAACGCCGATTTGAGCTCTTTTGTCGTTCGTTTCCATACTGTATGTCCATCAGCATCGGTTCCAGTTTCTGGTGTCGTGAACGAAAGTGTCTTATGGATCTCTCGTCCCTTTTCTCCGACACATAGGAGAAAATATGAGCATTTTTCCTCCTCAGATTTCCCTTTTAGCTGGGTTTTCTCGAAGAGGGTCCAGTGTTCTTCAAATTTACGGTAGTTTTCGCTAACGTTGCCGTCAAAACTGATTTGCTTGGGCGCTGCCCACTGTATGTTTGATGTAGCCATACGATCAGACAGACCTAAGGCTGCATCCCACTTCTGACACCATGTTATAAGTTGTGTTCAATAAGCTTTAATGTTGCTCAACTTCTACATATACAAGACTGAATATCGCAAGTGTACATAGACTCTTTGTATTGGATATCATGTGATACACGTCACAAGTAACTATAGTGATGATAGCGTGACTAGACTATCATGACATATATTACACCAAGTTGTTGTTGCCTTTGAACACATCGCAAGCGATGCCCGTAGAACAAACTACTTGGACATTTCCTTTTTTAGCAGCTCAAATATTTGAAACTACCGTAGATTTCCCCGTTCCTGCTTCACCAATAATTGAAAAATTATGATTGTTTTTTGATGCAAACAAACAGAGGCTCTGCTCGCTTGTGAGCATTCTGTCTTAGTTCGTGCAGCGAGTTTTGACAGACCCCCGGTTGCGATTGTGAGCATTCTTTTTTAGCTCGTGCAGCGAGTTTTGACAGGCCTCCACGTGCGATTTATTACTTCCGTTCCCTTAGCGGAAGTCCAGAAGTATTCGTGTAGGGCTGAGTGGGTAGCGTTTGTTGCGCGGCGCTGATTGGCTGAATTGCAACGGTCGAGTTATTGATTACAAAGTGGTACTCGTGTTTTCTACTGATCACTCGGAGATCGCCAGAATGCCTTCTTTGCATTTTTTTTTCGCCGATATTGGAGGTAAGATTGGCTGCAATTTAGCCAGGACAAAGGAAAAACTATAATAGATTCGTTCTGCGTTGGACTTTCGGGGGGGGGGTGAGTACTTCAGGTGGAAAAGGGTAGGGATGACCGTCGGGAAGCTCAAATTTCTCCTAAAAAATACCTAGTGGAAAAAATGTCACCCTAAAAAATACCTCGTTTCTGCAATACCCTTAAAAATATTCGAATTTATCTTCAGCGTACCGTTTTAGCTCAACTAACCCCTAAAAAATACCAAATTTTCTCCCAAATGCGGTTTTCGCTCAAAAATACCCTAAAAAATACCAGATCGCCGACTTTATACCCTAAAAAATGCGACGGTCATACCTACCATCCAAATAAAGTGAGTACCCCCCGGGGTTGGACTTTTGGCGGTACTTTTAATGATCGAGCTGCAATCGAGTTTGAGTAAGGTGTACCAGCGTTCCAGAGCTTCAAATGTTTCCTGCCTTTTCTACTCTCTTCCTCTCTCCTCTCTTCCTCTCTCTCTCTCTGATTTTTGTTTTTACGATTTTCAAGTACACACAGACCATATTTCAATTATATCATAAAAACAAGACGCATTCATACGTATTGCTTATTAACATTTTATTTCAAGATTCGACATTATAATTCTTGGATTGGATGAGAAGCCTGTGGGTAGGTTGTCACAATTGCGTAGTTTTCAACATTTTCGTTACACTTCTCCAGGCGAAAAAGCTTAACTTCAAAGCTATCGAGACTATATTCATCTGCTTGCAGCTTGATCCCCGTAAACTCGTTCAAATGCTTTTCGATCTTATCAACCTAATTTTGTTTGTCGAGGTCAAGACACTCGACCTTTGTGTGGTTCGAAAGGTTTCGCTTCATCAATTATTGTGTCGATAAAAACTTAATTCACCACGCCACTTCAGGCCACAACCCCATATCCCACAAGTCTTTGCGGTTTCACACTAATGGCGGGAAAAACGGTTAAATAATTAATGATGATGTCATGAATAATTACTGACCTTTTTTTTTTTCGGTAGTATCCGATTCGTCCGCCATCTTGTTTGGCAACTCACCTGACCTTGCCAGCCAATGAGTCACGTGACCTGTTAGTGCAAGTCGCCTATTGATCAATAAGCCAAAACCAAGAAGTGCAGTTAGTCGAGAGGCCGTTTATAATCAAGCATTTTTCTGGAAGTGAGCCAACCAAGAGGCCCCAAGAGGTCTCATTTGAATAATTCACGTTTGCTAGTATACCAATTGTCAATTTGTAAAAGTATATACCTCGTGTATTCAAAATACTTACAAAATTCTAAAAATGTTTTCTTGCACTTCTGCCGATGTAATCTTTCTGAACTGCCTTAACAACCAACGGAAACCAACGCTCTCAAAGGGCCACAAGTCGAGTGACTGTTTGTTGACAAATGCGATCTCGTGATGGCTAAGTGGTTACCGCGCGATAGAAATTCGCAAATAAGAAAAAAAGGCCAGTATACATGTTTCATAATTCCCACCTATGGGCCAGCGTAGCTTCTAGTTCTGTTTGCATACTAGGTTATCTATATATAAAACACTACACATGGTAGACTACGCGCTCGCACTGAAGAGGAGTGAAGCACAAAGATCGCACAACAGCCGCCGACAAAGTGAGAAAACAGACAAATAGTAATTAAAATAGCCCAGTCACTTTTAACCCCTTTAATATTGGTGCCGTGCAAAAAATTAGTTGCAGTAAAAAAGAAAAATTGAGAAAAAATGTTCATCTCTGTTTTTTTTTCATAAGTCCACATTTTACCAGCCGGGTAACAGTCGGCAGGGGTCGGGCGTTCGCACGAATTCCATTTCATAAATGTTTAGCTTACATTAAATACAGTGCGAAGGAGCAACCTTACGTGAGACAAAAAACTAACATTTTTCTTTTGCTTGTTTTCGTTGCCGTGCAAAAAATTAGTTGCAATACGCATGCTTCGTACGTTTGACCGCGGTGTTAGCCGTTTCCCACGCTATCCCTCTCTTTTTTTTTCCGGGACTTTTTCTGCCTAAGAGGAAACTGGGTACGAGCTCAACTCGCTATGGCGTCTGGGAACGAGCATGGCGAGAAGGCAACAGGGTGAGATGTACTGTAGATATGATTATAGTTATGGGGTTGTTTTATATCGTAGTGGATTACCTTGTATTCTAAAGAGATGTTGTGCTATGTGACACTGAGGGTGTTTTCAAACGCTCTGGCGTGGAGCAGTCTGCACGAAACGAAGAGGGACCCGAAGGACGAAACGAAGAAGATCACGCTTCGCGACCATCCCGTTTCAAGGCAAGTGACAATACAGTATGCGTTGTAGTTTCGAGCTCAAAGTACTGTTAACTAAACATTTATTAAACTAAATTTTTAGTCGCTAATTTGTAGATGGAGTGTAAATTGAGAAACAATGGTCTTAAACGGCCGGCTTCGTCTGGAATGTGTACGTTAAATTTTCGACAGAATCAGAGGGGTTTCTTGCACGTTTATCCTTGTCGGGCGAGGAGGTTCATTTCAGTTTCTTTCTTTAATTTAATTTTTAACTCATTAATATTCACGAAATAACTCATTAATATTCGTGGTATAACTCATTAATATTCATAAAGTTCATCAGTATTCATGACCAAACCAACTGTGCTTTTATACCACTTGCAAATTTTCCATTTTGGGGGTAATTAAAGTTACCGAATATCGAAATGGTTGGAAATGTTTGTGGTGCCCTCTTTGTGGCTCTCTGCCTGTCAATTTTTAGCTTCTGGCAGCTGAGGTTGTTCAATGACTGAAGTGAAGAAAGCATACTTCCTTGTACCTCCATAAGAATTTTTACTCATAAATGCTGTATACAGCACATGACCCCCAAATAAATAAATTCTCCAGACATAATAAAAACTCGTTGAAGAATTACTTTTTATGTACCTGGCATAAAAAGAGTTGGTGCTACAGTGAATCATTTTATACCCTAAAAAGGCTGAGTAAAATAGTCATTAAGAACTTACTGCTATTTACATGTAGTAATGTTTTCGATTTTCACTATATATGAAGATACTGTCTAAACGGAAAACCAAGAGTTTTCTGAAGACTGATATAAAAGTAAATCTGAATTTACTGTATGAAAAACTATAAAGCTCAGTAACATGCAGCCCAGAAGGGAAGGGTGTGGGCAAAATACAGGTATTTGACAGTTTTCCTCAGCCCTTGAGAGGGGCATCTGATACCAAAGGGGATCAATTTTAGTACATGTAGAGAGTGTTTAACAAATTATGTTTACCCAGGGAAGGGGTTTTTGAGAAAAATCTTGGAAAAATGTTAAATCACTGGCTTTTGCGGGCAACCCCTTTTACTGGACTTACCATTGATTCACTGTAGGTTAACTACAACAATAATATATGTAAACTACTGTATGAAATGAATTACCTGAATCAGGTTTGACAACTGTTCACCTTATTCAAGACCATTGCTCACTCTAACCCAACAAGTTATCTTGCGGGACACATGTGCAAAATGAATATCAAGGACTGACTTCCCTTCGCTTGCCTTGAATAAGTTGTTTTCAACCAAGTTAATTCCAAACCGTGAGTACCATATTCTCCAGACTATTACCCGCACCACAGATAACCTGCATCCCAATATTCTTATCATTAATGGAAACAAAAGATAATACATGTAGATCACCTGCACCGGTGTATAACCTGCAACCTTATTCAACTACAAAAACAGAATTAAACAATGTGTTTACCATAATGTAAACCTTACAAGCTGTACTAACAAGTTTAGCTGTGAAAATATAAAAAAATGTTCAGGAAAAAACAAAGTCATGAAAGAAAAGCCAGCAGTTGCAGTATAAATGCCACGATGAATGTAAAACTCTCTCAAGCAGGATCATAAATTTTAAAATTTCACAGTTGAACTTGGCTTAACCAGACCCACATTAGCACATTTAAAGATTTGTCATTTAAAAACCATCAAAGTCTTCATCCTCTGTATCACTGTAAAATAATTCCAGAAGGCAAGCATCAATCACTAGATCCAACCTTGCATCTTCAGCATCTTCCTCTTCATCCTCCGGTTCACTATTTATTTCTGCCTGTGCAATTCCAGCTTTCTTGAAACCGTTAGTGATGGTGGACACTTGAACAGTGTCCTAGGATTGAATTATCCAGTTGCATACTTTGGTCAGTGTTGCCCTCCTCATTTTGCTTGTGTTTGTATATGTATGCATTCCTTCTGTCATCCATTTTTCGCACTCATACATGTAATGGACGTGCTTTTTGAATAATCAATTCACTGAAATATCAAGCGGCTGAAGTTTCTTGGTACATTAAAAGTCCACCAGGGATAACAGCTGTTGTTGTTAAATGTTAATAATAATAATAATAATAATAATAATAATAATAATAATAATAGTAATAATAATAATAATAATAATAATAACAATAATAATAATAATGATATAATGGTTTTCCACAGAGTGGTTCTTCTAAATCATAGCACTAAAAATACTGAGAACGAAGATTACAAGAATATATACTGGCCAATTTTGAAAATTACAAATGAATTAAGGTGCTATAAAAATTACAAATGAGTTAAAATGCTATAATAAGTAAAGGACTAGTTAAACTGTTACCCTATATGAAGCTTTTGCCATAAAATACACTGTACATGTACGATTTACATGAAGCAATAAATTGTGGAGCATCAACACATTGGAACAGGAGATTTGCAGTAAGCACAAATGTGGTCTGGGTGGCAAGATGGATGAGAAGAATTGGAGCAAGTTCTGCCCATGTGGTTCCACCCACAAGAGAGGAAGACCCCAAAGCTTTTTGTTCAGTTCGGAAACACAGTACTTGCTTTCATGGTATCAGTTTCCCTGTGTAGTTCTGTTTGAATATTTGGCATAATATAGCTGTTCAGATCTCTTTAGAATTCTTTACTGTTAAACTCATGACATCTTCAAGTTAGAAGCAGAATAATTGTCTATTTAAACAAATATATGTGTGACCATAATCTGTCCCTCTCGCATATTGGTGTGTCATCAAAGATGGCCGACCTACAGTGTACGTGTGTAACTAACGATGTGCCATAGCTCAGTCCCTCTATGGAATCTGCTGAGTATCGGCGACAACTGATATGAATTTTCTTTATGTTTTCCCAGCTCTCTTTAGGGAATGCCAAACTTGGCTTCCAAAATAACCTCTTTTAGCTGGACTCTTTATTGGCTCAATTGGTTGAGAGAAGAGCTAGAAAATAATTATCGGTATACCAAATGTTGTCTTTTCTGTGCTGTTCAGAATTTCAGTACACTAAAAGGTCACTCTTTTTCGAGATGCAGTGCTATGTTGCTTTGTTTTGAACCAAATATTTTAGCATTGATCATGACAATGAGACATCACACTTACAGTACATGTATGGCACATTAGCTATCTTTTTGGTCTGTGATGTCCGCAGTGGGTCATTTGGCTCATTGGCCACCAAATACAGTGGCTAAAACCATTTGTGTGTTTTGGTTACCAGTCATTAATTAGCAGTTCATTTGGTACCTGATTTGGTTTGTTTCTCAACAAATGCATAATGGTTACAAAAAGTGTCATAAATTGTTTATAAAATATCTAAATATTGATTGAAATAATAAATTTTAAGTTCATAATAGTCCTGATATTTGTTTTCTAAACAACGAATTTGTTTAACTTAACTATATTAATTAGATAAGATTGACAAACTTCTCCAATTTCAATTTCTTTTAAGTACAAAAAAGAACTTGACTTATACCATAACCATTTTTGAGATACATGTAACTGCAAGTTATCACAGTTTAAAGTACAGTAATCAATTTTTTTCAAAGTGTAAAGTTTGATACATATAAATTGCAAAATCAAAGTAAATTTTAATTTAGGAAGCTTAATATGATGTCAAAGCTTAACCGTAATAATAAAGTGGAGATCATTAACCATAATAGTTGTGTCCAGTTTATGTAGTTGAAAAAAAATGTCCTTCAACTGAAAATAAAAGTACTGTGTGGAAATGGTCAGTCTTCACACTGCACAGAAGAACTGCAGTTTCAAACAATTTTTTTCAGGAAAAAGCAAAAAATATAATTTGCCATTTATCAGAAATGTTACACTGTCTCAAATACCTTTCGCATCAGCTTCATCACCATTAACTTGTCCCTTCTCTTGATCAACTATGGAAAATTCAATATTCAATTTATTGGTGCCATTATCTGGAACAACACTGACGAGTCATTCAAGTGACTCAGCCTGTTCAGTTTTAAATGTTAAAATAAGAATGGCAAATTTGCCTTTTTCCTTTTTGTTTTATTTTGTTTTGGCAATTTGTTGTCTTTTTTCTGTGATATATTTGTGCATTCAGTACTGTATGTCTTAGTGGTTGACTAAGACATACTGAGTTATATAAAATTTCTGAGTTAGGTGTCTAGCTCGGTTAGCTTTCACGGTTACCCTGGCAGCCAAACACCCTACTCCTGTGTTTATATTTCTTAGTCATGCTACCTGTAACTGAATGGTGTTTAAATAAACTGTTATTGTCATTATCACTACCACCAATATTGGTCAAGAGGTTTACAGTAGCTACATGTACTCTTGGCTTGAGCACCTGATAGAAACCATGGTGAACTGGTGGGTTGTACGTGTAAGCCAAGAGTGACATCAATTACTTTGCCTTTGCAATGGTTCGGGTCTCCATGTACCGTTTATATCTGTGTATAAGGTGCACTTTTTCCCTCACAAATTTTGTCTACAAAAATGAAACACAGAGAATAAATCAATTATAAATTATTGCCCGGCTTTATACATCACTTGATGATGAACTTTTATTTGTGCAGGGTTGCCCCTTTAGCTTTTTTGTCTCGTCCATCAGACATCCAGTTAGAGTTGCAGGTTTACAATCGCAATTTTCTTAGAGAATTTTGATGACAATATGATTTACCTGAAGAGGGTTCCTTTAGGCTTTGTTAAGGTCGGATCCACTCATTTATCTCTTGGTTTTCTGCACAACTGTAGGAGCATTTGAATGAGAAACGATCGAGCAAATGTTCCCGGCCATCTGGCATTTTGTTCTGTGGCCAGAAAGTCGAGTTCATTCCAGGTTTCCTTGGCCATGAAAAATGATTGCACTCGATCGTGCTCCACTAAACAGCCATCGAAAATAAAGTATCCTCAGTTAACAGAACGTTAAACAGTTTGTATCAACGCTTGTACAATGCCTGGTGGTGCTAGATATGAGAATGCAGCTGTATTTGTTTCAGAAAATTATTTGTAGTGAAGAACGATGCTGAAACTTTTTTCTCCTGGAAGCAGGCTTCAAAATCAGGGTGCTCATTATACGCAGGCAAATATTGTTCAACAGAGGAAGTGAAACTTGCTTGATTGTACATGGTCTGCTCCTGACTTGCTTCTTGAAATTGACTATCTTGCTCACCCATTTCCAAAAACCTCTGAAAATACTCAAATATCCAGTTTCACTGACTTTGCCTAAATAAGAATCTATCTATTTTCTTGAGGCACTTAATTAATTGGTTCAGTATGAACAGAATGATAACAAAGTGCAAAATACAACTTCTAATATTCCAAGTACAATAGCCTTGCTCACCAGATGTGTTTTTTGGTAAAGTACATGTACTCTTTCTTGACTTCCTACATGCTCTTTTGACCTGTTTCACAGATTCTGTAACTAGTTTTTTAATTTGTTGGTGCAATTTGGTGCTTGACTGTCCACCATTTTGAACCTCTCAAAACTACAGTATTAAAATGAAACCGTTGGCAGAGGGACATTGAAATGTCTAACAAAGACAAATTTCATCTCAGTTTTTTAATCCTTTCATCACCAGTCATTTTGGAGGCGGTTAGTGCCCAGGACCCAGCATTACAAATTACATTGCATTACATTTACAAACTACAGGTATCTACCTGCAATAATTAAGACATTTTTCAAGGCAGATACTATAGAAACAAGCAAGAACCAGGAAAAGAACCAAGACAGTTTTGACTTAACTTTCAGTTCAAGAGTTGGTTCTACTTCTGGACCTCCTTTTGATAAATTTTCAAAATGGCTTGCTATACATGTAATCATAATTTTAATTAGCAACTAGCTATATATTTTACAATGAAACTTTTACTGCAATGTCATTCAAATTTCTTGCATCGTCTTGAAAAATTTTTGAAAGTTCCTTGCAGTGTTACTGTTCTTGTAAGAACTGTTACTCTTGCAATTACATTTAGAACATTTTCCATGAATGGTAGACTTCGAAGCAGTTTTTGGGTTTTCAGATCCAAAGATGAACAATTCACAAACGGCATTTGGCTTTTGATTTGTGTCACTTAGCTTCAGCAGTTCGTTTGAAAAAGGATGTACTTTTGGCTCAAACAATGCATCTGTCGTTTCTGCTGTCTGTGAGGACAGGAAAATGCAGGCCAACATTTTGCATCTTCTGACGGCAGTCTGGAATCGACTTTTGTGCTTGGCATTGCTTAGGGAGTTGAGTTTGATTAACAGAAAAATTCAACTCAACTGGCAATTTGTTCACAAAGAGATTCAAAAACTTACTAAAATATCTACGGTACCACCGAACTTGTTTCTTTGACTTGTTGACCCTTGTCATTTGGTTGCATAGGTCCACCCCACCCATGTGCATGTAAGAATTATAATCTTTCACTATCTACGGGCAGTAGAATCTTTTTGACTTCTAGACTCGATTCAGCCCTGACCCGTCTTAGCACTACATCTGATGCGGGTTCATTTTGGTCATGGCTGACATGATCTTTGTTCACCCACTCTGGGACATGTGGTAGCTCACAAATGCTGCTAATCATGAAAGTATCTTTTCTGTGTTTCCATCTTGGGGCAGCCTTCTTATCACAGAGATGAGGCTTGGCCCTTCCTTTGCAACTGAACTCATTTCAGCTCTTCCATCGAATTGCAACAGTGGATTTTCGTCGTTCGATCAGCTTGGAATACCCTTGCAAATAACAAAATAAAAAGTATTGGGCTCGTATAAAAATTTTCCATGTATAAGTGATGGTGTGAATGGTACAATTCTTTCACAAGGCTCAATACAACATTTTCTGTCTTGCCGATGAAAGGAATTATTGCCTCATCGATCCAGATTTCTCTGTGGCATGTATAGTAACCTTGAAATCTCCGAACAAGATAAGGGACCGTTCATTTTTTATGCCGCAGTTTGGGACCGAAGAGAAATGGGTTGGAAAAATCATTCTTGGACCAACCCAAGGCTGGGAAAATAAAGTTTGGGGTGAATTGCAGAGTTGGGTAAAAGCGTAACAATTACTAGTATGCATTAGTACTGGTGATGAAGGTAGTACTAGTACTGCTACCAGTACTACTGTAATACTGCCAAACTATATTTCCGCTACAACTGGGTATCACTGGCACTTGTAGAACTACCTCCACCACTATTGCTGGTTATCTAACTATGATAATGATAAACTTTAATAGTATCTCCTCTAAAAGGTTTTTAAAAAACTATTTACAATAAAATGAAAACTACTTACTGCTATTACTACAAATAATATGATAAGATAAGGCAAAAAATCATC